>JAXCGZ010022731.1:115000-122500 GCA_037179515.1 Halocaridina rubra | reverse complement strand
CTAACCTAACTTAACCTATCCTAACCTAACTTAACCTAACCTAACCTAGGTTAGGTTAGGTTAGGTTAGGTTAGGTTAGGTTAGGAGGGGGGGGTTAGGTTAGGTTTGGTTAGGTTAGGCTAGGTTAGGCTAGGTTATAGCTTAGGTTAGGTTAGGTTAGGTTAGGCTAGGTTAGGTTAGGTTGGGTTGGGTTGGGTTAGGTTAGGTTAGGTTAGGTTAGGTTAGGTAGGTTAGGTTAGGTTAGGTTAGGTTAGGTTAGGTTGGGTTAGGTTAGGTTAAGCTAGATTAGGTTAGGTTTGGTTAGGTTGGGTTAGGTTAGGTTAGGTTAGGATAGGTTTGGTTATGTTAGGTTAGGTTAGGTTAGGTTGGGTTGGGTTAGGTTAGGTTAGGTTAAATTAGGTTAGGTTGGGTTAGGTTAGGTTAAATTAGGTTAGGTTAGGTTAGGTTAGGTTAAGTTGGGTTAGGTTAGGTTAGGTTAGGTTCGGTTAAGTTAGGTTAGGTTAGGATGGGTTAGGTTTGGTTAAGTTAGATTAGATTGGGTTGGGTTAGGTTAGGTTAGGATAGGTTAGGTTAGGTTAAGTTAGGTTAGGTTAGGTTTGGTTAGGTTATGCTAGGATAAGTTAGGTTAGGTTAGGTTAGGTTAAGTTAGGTTAGGTTAGGTTAGGTTAGGTTAGGTTAGGTTAGGTTAAGTTAGGTTAGGTTAGGTTAGGTTAGGTTAAGTTAGGTTAGGTTAGGTTAGGTTAGGTTAGGTTAGGTCAAGTTAGGTTAGGTTAGGTTAGGTTAAGTTAGGTTAGGTTAGGTTAGGTTTGGTTAGGTTAGGTTAAGTTAGGTTATGTTAGGTTTGGTTAGGTTAAGTTAGGTTAGGTTAGGTTAGGTTAGGTTAAGTTATGTTAGGTTAGGTTAGGTTAGGTTAAGTTTGGTTAAGTTAGGTTGGGTTAGGTTAGGTTAAGTTAGGTTAGGTTAGGTTAGGTTAGGTTAGGTTAAGTTAGGTTAGGTTAGGTTAGGTTAGGTTAGGTTAGGTTAGGTTAAGTTAGGTTAGGTTAGGTTAGGTTAGGTTAAGTTAGGTTAAGTTAGGTTAGGTTAGGTTAGGTTAGGTTAGGTTAAGTTAAGTTAGGTTAGGTTAGGTTAGGTTAAGTTAGTTTAGGTTTGGTTAGGTTAGGTTAGGCTAGGTTAGGTTTGGTTAAGTTAGGTTAGGTTAGGTTTGGTTAGGTTAAGTTAGGTTAGCTTAGGTTAGGCTAGGTTAAGTTAGGTTTGGTTAGGTTAAGTTAGGTTAGGTTAGGTTAGGTTAAGTTAGGTTAGGTTAGGTTAGGTTAGGTTAGGTTAAGTTAGGTTAGGTTAGGCTAGGTTAGGCTAGGTTAGGTTAGGTTAAGTTAGGTTAGGTTAGGTTAGGTTAGGTTAAGTTAGGTTAGGTTAAGTTAGGTTAGGTTAGGTTAGGTTAATTTAGGTTAAGTTAGGTTAGGTTAGGTTAGGTTAGGTTAAGTTATGTTAGGTTAGGTTAGGTTAGCTTAGGTTAGGTTAAGTTAAAATCTCTTAAGATCAATGAAAATAACTAAAAATCCATGAAAATTCCTAAAAAATCCAAAAAATCTAAAAATCCCCCAAAATCACAAAAGAAACATAGAAATTAATAAAAATATATATATAAATATCCTAAAATCTCTAAAAATCACTAAAATTCACTAAAATCCTAAGAAAATCTAAGAATCATTAAAAGTCCATAAAAATCTCTAAAAATCTCAAAAAATCCCTAGAACTCATTAAAAATCCCAATAAATCGCTAAAAATCGTTAAAAAAACATTAAAATCCATAAAAATCCCTACAAATCCCGAAAAATTCAAAAAAATCTTTAAAAATCTATAAAAATCCCTAAAAATCCATAAAATTTCCATGAAAAATCCCTACAAATCGATAAAAATTCCAAAAATTCCCCAATAATCCATAAAAATTCATTAATAAGCCATAGAAATCATTAAAAAATCCATACACATCTTTAAAAATTACTTAAAATCACTAGAAATAAATTAAAATTCGAAAAAATCCATAAAAATCTCTAAAAATCATTAGATATTACCAAAAATGCATAGAAATTCCTAACAAAATCCATAAAAATCTTTAAAAATCTCTAAATATCCCTAAAATTCACTAAAAATACCTTAAAATCTCTAGAAATCCTTAAAGACCTATAAAGAAATGGTAAAAATCTCTAAAAATCGCTAAATTCAACTTTATTGGGATTTTTAATGAGTTCTAGGGATTTTTTGAGATTTTTAGAGATTTTTATGGACTTTTAATGATTTTTAGATTTTCTTAGGATTTTAGTGAATTTTAGTGATTTTTAGAGATTTTAGGATATTTATATATATATTTTTATTAATTTCTATGTTTCTTTTGTGATTTTTAGGGATTTTTAGATTTTTTGGATTTTTTAGGAATTTTCATGGATTTTTAGTTATTTTTATTGATCTTAAGAGATTTTAACCTAACCTAACCTAACCTAACCTAACTTAACCTAACCTAACCTAACCTAACCTAACTTAACCTAACCAAACCTAACCTAACCTAACCTAACTAAACCTAACCTAACCTAACCTAACCTAACCTAACTTAACCTAACCTAACCTAACTTAACCTAACCAAACCTATCCTAACCTAACCTAACTTAACCTAACCTGATCAAACCTAGCCTAACTTAACCTAACCTAACCTAACCTAACCTAACTTAACCTAACCTAACCTAACCCAACCTAACTTAACCTAACCTAACTTAACCTAACCTAACCTAACCTAACCTAACCTAACTTAACCTAACCTAACCTAACTTAACCTAACCTAACCTAACCTAACTTAACCTCTCTTAACCTAACCTAACCTAACCTAACCTAACCTAACCTAACTTAACCTAACCTAACCTAACCTAACCTAACCTATCTTAACCTAACCTAACCTAACCTAACCTAACTTAACCTAACCTAACCTAACTTAACCTAACCTAACCTAACCTAACCTAACTTAACCTAACCTAACCTAACCTAACCTAACTTAACCTAACCAAACCTAACTTAACCAAACCTAACCTAACCTAACCAAACCTAACCTAACTTAACCTAACCTAACCTAACCTAACTTAACTTAACCTAACCTAACCTAACCTAACCTAACCTAACTTAACCTAACTTAACCTAACCTAACCTAACCTAACCTAACTTAACCTAACCTAACTTAACCTAACCTAACCTAACCTAACCTAACTTAACCAAACCTAACCTAACCTAACCTAACCTAGCTTAACCTAACCTATCCTAACCTAACCTAACTTAACCTAACCTAACTTAACCTAACCTAACCTAACTTAACCTAACCTAACCTAACCTAACTTAATCTAACCTAACCTAACCTAAACAAACCTAACCTAACCTAACTTAACCTAACCTAACCTAACCTAACCTAACTTAACCTAACCTAACCTAACCTAACCTAATGTAACTTAACCTAACCAAACCTAACCTAACCTAACTTAACCTAACCTAACCTAACCTAACCTAACTTAACCTAACCTAACCTAACCTAACCTAATGTAACCTAACCAAACCTAACCTAACCTAACTTAACCTAACCTAACCTAACCTAACCTAACTTAACCTAACCTAACCTAACCTAACCTAACTTAACCTAACCTAACCTAACCTAACATAACCTAACCTAACCTAACTTAACCTAACCAAACTTAACCCAACCAAACCTAACCTAACCTAACTTAACCTAACCTAACCTAACCTAACCTAACTTAACCTAGCCTAACCTAACCTAACCTAACTTAACCTAACCTAACCTAACCTAACCTAACTTAACCTAACCTAACCTAACCTAACCTAACCTAACTTAACCTAACCTAACCTAACTTAACCTAACCTAACCTAACCTAACCTAACCTAACTTAACTTAACCAAACCTAACCTAACCTAACTTAACCTAACCTAACCTAACCTAACCTAACCTAACTTGACCTAACCAAACCTAACCTAACCTAACCTAACCTAACTTAACCTAACCTAACCTAACCTAACCTAACCTAACTTAACCTAACCTAACATTACCATTTCTTTAAAGGTCTTTAAGGATTTCTAGAGATTTTAAAGTATTTTTAGTGAATTTTAGGGATATTTAGAGATTTTTAAAGATTTTTATGGATTTTGTTAGGAATTTCTATGCATTTTTGGTAATATCTAATGATTTTTAGAGATTTTTATTGATTTTTTTCGAATTTTAATTTATTTCTAGTGATTTTAAGTAATTTTTAAAGATGTGTATGGATTTTTTAATGATTTCTATGGCTTATTAATGAATTTTTATGGATTATTGGGGAATTTTTGGAATTTTTATTGATTTGTAGAGATTTTTCAGGGAAATTTTATAGATTTTTAGGGATTTTTATAGATTTTTAAAGAATTTTTTGAATTTTTCGGGATTTGTTGGGATTTTTATGGATTTTAATGTTTATATTAACGATTTTTAGCGATTTATTGGGATTTTCAATGAGCTCTAGGGATTTTTTGAGATTTTTAGAGATTTTTATGGACTTTTAATGATTTTTAGATTTTATTAGGATTTTAGTGAATTTTAGTGATTTTTAGAGATTTTAGGATATTTATATATATATTTTTATTAATATCTATGTTTCTTTTGTGATTTTTAGGGATTTTTAGATTTTTTGGATTTTTAGGAATTTTCATGGATTTTTAGTTATTTTTATTGATCTTAAGAGATTTTAACCTAACCTAACCTAACCTAACCTAACCTAACCTAACCTAACCTAACCTAACCTAACTTAACCTAACCTAACCTAACCTAACCTAACTTAACCTAACCTAACCTAACCTAACCTAACCTAACCTAACCTAACCTAACTTAACCTAACCTAACCTAACCTAACCTAACCTAACTTAACCTAACCTAACCTAACCTAACCTAACCTAACCTAACCTAACTTAACCTAACCTAACCTAACCAAACTTAACATAACCTATCCTAACCTGACCTAACTTAACTTAACCTAACCTAACCTAACCTAACATAACTTAACCTAACCTAACCTAACCTAACCTAACTTAACCTAATCCAACCTAACCTAACCTAACCTAACCTAACTTAACTTAACCTAACCTAACCTAACCTAACCTAACTTAACCTAATCTAACCTAACTTAATCTAACCAAACCTAACCTAACCTAACCTAACTTAGCCTAACCTAACCAAACCTAGCCTAACTTAACCTAACCTAACCTAACCTAACCTAACCTAACTTAACCTAACCTAACCTAACATAACCTAACTTAACCTAACCTAACTTAACCTAACCTAACCTAACCTAACCTAACCTAACTTATCCTAACCTAACCTAACCTAACCTAACCTAACTTAACCTAACCTAACCTAACCTAACCTAACCTAACCTAACCTAACTTAACCTAACCTAACCTAACTTAACCTAACCTAACCAAACCTAACCTAACTTAATCTAACCAAATGTAGCCTAACCTAACCTAACCTAACCTAACCTAACCAAACCTAACCTAACTTAACCTAACCTAACCTAACTTAACCTAACCTAACCTAACCTAACCTAACCTAACTTAACCTAACCTAACTTAACCTAACCTAACCAAACCTAACCTAACTTAACCTAACCTAACCTAACCTAACCTAACCTAACTTAACCTAACCAAACCTAACCTAACCTAACTTAACCTAACCTAACCTAACCTAACCTAGCTTAACCTAACCTAACCTAACCTAACTTAACCTAACCTAACCTAACCTAACTTAACCTAACCTAACCTAAACTAACCTAACTTAACCTAACCAAACCTAACCTAACCTAACCTAACCTAACCTAACCTAACCTAACCTAACTTAACCTAACCTAACCTAACCTAACTTAACCTAACCTAACCTAACCTAACCTAACTATACCTAACCAAACCTAACCTAACCTAACCTAACATAACCTAACCTAACCTAACCTAACTTAACCTAACCTAACTTAACCTAACCTAACCTAACTTAACCTAACCTAACCTAGGTTAGGTTAGGTTAGGTTAGGTTAGGTTAGGCTAGGTTAGGTTAGGTTATAGCTTAGGTTAGGTTAGGTTAGGTTAGGTTAGGTTAGTTTGGGTTGGGTTGGGTTAGGTTAGGTTAGGTTAGGTTAGGTAGGTTAGGTTATGTTAGGTTAGGTTAGGTTAGGTTGGGTTAGGTTAGGTTAGGCTAGATTAGGTTAGGTTAGGTTAGGTTGGGTTAGGTTAGGTTAGGTTAGGATAGGTTTGGTTATGTTAAGTTAGGTTAGGTTAGGTTAGGTTGGGTTGGGTTAGGTTAGGTTAGGTTAAATTAGGTTAGGTTGGGTTAGGTTAGGTTACATTAGGTTAGATTAGGTTAGGTTAGGTTAAGTTGGGTTAGGTTCGGTTAGGTTAGGTTTGGTTAAGTTAGGTTAGGTTAGGTTAGGTTAGGATGGGTTAGGTTTGGTTAAGTTAGGTTAGATTGGGTTGGGTTAGGTTAGGTTAGGTTAGGTTAGGTTAGGTTAAGTTAGGTTAGGTTAGGTTAGGTTAGGTTATGTTAGGATAAGTTAGGTTAGGTTAGGTTAGGTTAAGTTAGGTTAGGTTAGGTTAGGTTAGGTTAGGTTAGGTTAGGTTAAGTTAGGTTAGGTTAGGTTAGGTTAGGTTAAGTTAGGTTAGGTTAGGTTAGGTTAGGTTAGGTTAGGTTAGGTCAAGTTAGGTTAGGTTAGGTTAGGTTAAGTTAGGTTAGGTTAGGTTAGGTTTGGTTAGGTTAGGTTAAGTTAGGTTACATTAGGTTTGGTTAGGTTAAGTTAGGTTAGGTTAGGTTAGGTTAGGTTAAGTTGTTAGGTTAGGTTAGGTTAGGTTACATTAGGTTAAGTTAGGTTAGGTTAGGTTAGGTTAAGTTAGGTTAGGTTAGGTTAGGTTAGGTTAGGTTAGGTTAAGTTAGGTTAGGTTAGGTTAGGTTAGGTTAGGTTAAGATAGGTTAGGTTAGGGTAGGTTAGGTTAGGTTAAGTTAGGTTAGGTTAGGTTAGGTTAGGTTAGGTTAGGTTAAGTTAGGTTAGGTTAGGTTAGGTTAGGTTAGGTTAAGTTAGGTTAGGTTAGGTTAGGTTAAGTTAGGTTAAGTTAAGTTAGGTTAGGTTAGGTTAGGTTAAGTTAGTTTAGGTTTGGTTAGGTTAGGTTAGGCTAGGTTAGGTTAGGTTAAGTTAGGTTAGGTTAGGTTTGGTTAGGTTAAGTTAGGTTAGGTTAGGTTAGGCTAGGTTAAGTTAGGTTAGGTTAGGTTAAGTTAGGTTAGGTTAGGTTAGGTTATGTTAAGTTAGGTTAGGTTAGGTTAGGTTAGGTTAGGTTAAGTTAGGTTAGGTTAAGTTAGGTTAGGTTAGGTTAGGTTAGGTTAGGTTAAGTTAGGTTAGGTTAGGTTAGGTTAAGTTAGGTTAGGTTAGGTTAGGTTAGGTTAGG
>JAXCGZ010022731.1:72500-110000 GCA_037179515.1 Halocaridina rubra | reverse complement strand
GGTTAGGTTAGGTTAGGTTAGGTTAGGTTAGGTTAAGTTAGGTTAGGTTAGGTTAGGTTAGGTTAAGTTAGGTTAGGTTAGGTTAGGTTAGGTTAGGGTAGGTCAAGTTAGGTTAGGTTAGGTTAGGTTAAGTTAGGTTAGGTTAGGTTAGGTTTGGTTAGGTTAGGTTAAGTTAGGTTATGTTAGGTTTGGTTAGGTTAAGTTAGGTTAGGTTAGGTTAGGTTAGGTTAAGTTATGTTAGGTTAGGTTAGGTTAGGTTATGTTAGGTTAAGTTAGTCTAGGTTAGGTTAGGTTAAGTTAGTTTAGGTTAGGTTAGGTTAGGTTAGGTTAGGTTAAGTTAGGTTAGGTTAAGTTGGGTTAGGTTAGGTTAAGATAGGCTAGGTTAGGTTAGGTTAGGTTAGGTTAAGTTAGGTTAGGTTAGGTTAGGTTAGGTTAGGCTAAGTTAGGTTAGGCTAGGTTAGGTTAGGTTAGGTTAAGTTAGGTTAGGTTAGGTTAGGTTAGGTTAAGTTAGGTTAAGTTAGGTTAGGTTAGGTTAGGTTAGGTTAGGTTAAGTTAAGTTAGGTTAGGTTAGGTTAGGTTAAGTTAGTTTAGGTTTGGTTAGGTTAGGCTAGGTTAGGTTAGGTTAAGTTAGGTTAGGTTAGGTTTGGTTAGGTTAAGTTAGGTTAGGTTAGGTTAGGCTAGGTTAAGTTAGGTTAGGTTAGGTTAAGTTAGGTTAGGTTAGGTTAGGTTAGGTTAAGTTAGGTTAGGTTAGGTTAGGTTAGGTTGTGTTAAGTTAGGTTAGGTTAGGTTAGGTTAGGTTAAGTTAGGTTAGTTTAGGTTAGGTTAGGTTAGTTTAGGTTAGGTTAGGTTAGGTTAAGTTAGGTTAGGTTAGGTTAGGTTAGGTTAGGTTAGGTTAAGTTATGTTAGGTTAGGTTAGGTTAGGTTAGGTTAGGTTAAGTTAAAATCTCTTAAGATCAATGAAAATAACTAAAAATCCATGAAAATTCCTAAAAAATCCAAAAAATCTAAAAATCCCCCAAAATCACAAAAGAAACATAGAAATTAATAAAAATATATATATAAATATCCTAAAAACTCTAAAAATCACTAAAATTCACTAAAATCCTAAGAAAATCTAAGAATCATTAAAAGTCCATAAAAATCTCTAAAAATCTCAAAAAATCCCTAGAACTCATTAAAAATCCCAATAAATCGCTAAAAATCGTTAAAAAAAACATTAAAATCCATAAAAATCCCTACAAATCCCGAAAAATTCAAAAAATTCTTTAAAAATCTATAAAAAATCCCTAAAAATCCATAAAATTTCCCTGAAAAATCCCTACAAATCGATAAAAATTCCAAAAATTCCCCAATAATCCATAAAAATTCATTAAGAAGCCATAGAAATCATTAAAAAATCCATACACATCTTTAAAAATTACTTAAAATCACTAGAAATAAATTAAAATTCGAAAAAATCCATAAAAATCTCAAAAAATCAATAGATATTACCAAAAATGCATAGAAATTCCTAACAAAATCCATAAAAATCTTTAAAAATCTCTAAATATCCCTAAAATTCACTAAAAATACCTTAAAATCTCTAGAAATCCTTAAAGACCTATAAAGAAATAGTAAAAATCTCTAAAAATCGCTAAATTCAACTTTATTGGGATTTTTAATGAGTTCTAGGGATTTTTTGAGATTTTTAGAGATTTTTATGGACTTTTAATGATTTTTAGATTTTCTTAGGATTTTAGTGAATTTTAGTGATTTTTAGAGATTTTAGGATATTTATATATATATTTTTATTAATATCTATGTTTCTTTTGTGATTTTTAGGGATTTTTAGATTTTTTGGATTTTTTAGGAATTTTCATGGCTTTTTTGTTATTTTTATTGATCTTAAGAGATTTTAACCTAACCTAACCTAACCTAACCTAACCTAACTTAACCAAACCTAACCTAACCTAACCTAACTTAACCTAACCTAACCTAACCTAACCTAACCTAACCTAACCTAACCTAACTTAACCTAACCTAACCTAACCTAACCTAACTTAACCTAACCTAACCAAACCTAACCTAACCTAACCTAACCTAACCTAACCAAACTTAACTTAACCTAACCTAACCTAACCTAATGTAACTTAACCTAACCTAACCTAACCTGACCTAACTTAACCTAACCTAACCTAACCTAACCTAACTTAACCTAACCTAACCTAACCAAACTTAACCTAACCTAACCTAACTTAACCTAACCAAACCTAACCTAACCTAACCTAACTTAACCTAACCTAACCAAACCTAGCCTAACCTAACCTAACCTAACCTAACCTAACCAAACCTAACTTAACCTAACCTAACCTAACCTAACCTAACTTAACCTAACTTAACCTAATCTAAACTAACCTAACTTAACCTAACCTAACCTAACTTAACCCAACCTAACCTAACCTAACCTAACTTAACCTAACCTAACCTAACCTAGCCTAACCTAACCTAACCTAACCTAACCTAACCTAACTTAACCTAACCTAACCTAACCTAACCTAACTTAACCTAACCTAACCTAACCTAACCTAACCTAACTTAACCTAACCTAACCTAACCTAACCTAACTTAAGCTAACCTAACCTAACCTAACCTAACTGAACCTAACCTAACCTAACCTAACCTAACCTAACCTAACCTAACTTAACCTAACCTAACCTAACCTAACCTAACTTAACCTAACCTAACCTAACCTAACCTAACCTAACTTAGCTTAACCTAACCTAACCTAACCTAACGTAACTTAACCTAACCTAACCTAACCTAACCTAACTTAACCTAACCTAACCTAACCTAACCTAACTTAACCTAACCTAACTTAACCTAACCTAACCAAACCTAACCTAACTTAACCTAACCTAACCTAACCTAACCTAACTTAACCTAACCAAACCTAACCTAACCTAACTTAACCTAACCTAACCTAACCTAACCTAACTTAACCTAACCTAACCTAACCTAACTTAACCTAACTTAACCTAACCTAACCTAACCTAACCTAACCTAACTTAACCTAACCTAACCTAAACTAACCTAACTAAACCTAACCAAACCTAACCTAACCTAACCTAACCTAACCTAACTTAACCTAACCTAACCTAACTTAACTTAACCTAACCTAACCTAACCTAACCTAACTTAACCTAACCAAACCTAACCTAACCTAACCTAACTTAACCTAACCTAACCTAACCTAACTTAACCTAACCTAACTTAACCTAACCTAACCTAACTTAACCTAACCTAACCTAGGCTAGGTTAGGTTAGGTTAGGTTAGGTTAGGTTAGGAGGGGGGGTTAGGTTAGGTTAGGTTAGGCTAGGTTAGGTTAGGTTATAGCTTAGGCTAGGTTAGGTTAGGTTAGGTTAGGTTAGGTTAGGTTGGGTTGGGTTGGGTTGGGTTAGGTTAGGTTAGGTTAGGTTAGGTTAGGTTAGGTAGGTTAGGTTAGGTTAGGTTAGGTTAGGTTAGGTTGGGTTAGGCTAGATTAGGTTAGGTTAGGTTAGGTTGGGCTAGGTTAGGTTAGGTTAGGATAGGTTTGGTTATGTTAGGTTAGGTTAGGTTAGGTTAGGTTGGGTTGGGTTAGGTTAGGTTAGGTTAAATTAGGTTAGGTTGGGTTAGGTTAGGTTAAGTTAGGTTAGGTTAGGTTAGGTTAGGTTAAGTTGGGTTAGGTTAGGTTAGGTTAGTTTGGTTAAGTTAGGTTAGGTTAGGTTAGGTTAGGATGGGTTAGGTTTGGTTAAGCTAGGTTAGATTGGGTTGGGTTAGGTTAGGTTAGGTTAGATTGGGTTGGGTTAGGTTAGGTTAGGTTAGGTTAGGTTAGGTTAAGTTAGGTTAGGTTAGGTTAGGTTAGGTTATGTTAGGATAAGTTAGGTTAGGTTAGGCTAAGTTAGGTTAGGTTAGGTTACGTTAGGTTAGGTTAGGTTAAGTTAGGTTAGGTTAGGTTAGGTTAGGTTAAGTTAGGTTAGGTTAGGTTAGGTTAGGTTAGGTTAGGTCAAGTTAGGTTAGGTTAGGTTAGGTTAAGTTAGGTTAGGTTAGGTTAGGTTTGGTTAGGTTAGGTTAAGTTAGGTTATGCTAGGTTTGGTTAGGTTAAGTTAGGTTAGGTTAGGTTAGGTTAGGTTAAGTTATGTTAGGTTAGGTTAGGTTACATTAGGTTAAGTTATGTTAGGTTAGGTTAGGTTAAGTTAGTTTAGGTTAGGTTAGGTTAGGTTAGGTTAGGTTAAGTTAGGTTAGGTTAGGTTAGGTTAGGTTAGGTTAGGTTAGGTTAAGATAGGTTAGGTTAGGTTAGGTTAGGTTAGGTTAAGTTAGGTTAGGTTAGGTTAGGTTAGGTTAGGTTAGGTTAAGTTAGGTTAGGTTAGGTTAGGTTAGGTTAAGTTAGGTTAGGTTAGGTTAGGTTAGGTTAGGTTAAGTTAGGTTAAGTTAGGTTAGGTTAGGTTAGGTTAGGTTAGGTTAAGTTAAGTTAGGTTAGGTTAGGTTAGGTTAAGTTAGTTTAGGTTTGGTTAGGTTAGGTTAGGCTAGGTTAGGTTAGGTTAAGTTAGGTTAGGTTAGGTTTGGTTAGGTTAAGTTAGGTTAGGTTAGGTTAGGCTAGGTTAAGTTAGGTTAGGTTAGGTTAAGTTAGGTTAGGTTAGGTTAGGTTAGGTTAAGTTAGGTTAGGTTAGGTTAGGTTAGGTTGGGTTAAGTTAGGTTAGGTTAGGTTAGGTTAGGTTAGGTTAAGTTAGGTTAGGTTAGGTTAGGTTAGGTTAGGTTAAGTTAGGTTAGGTTAGGTTAGGTTAGGTTAAGTTAGGTTAGGTTAGGTTAGGTAAGGTTAGGTTAGGTTAAGTTATGTTAGGTTAGGTTAGGTTAGGTTAGGTTAGGTTAAGTTAAAATCTCTTAAGATCAATGAAAATAACTAAAAATCCATGAAAATTCCTAAAAAATCCAAAAAATCTAAAAATCCCCCAAAATCACAAAAGAAACATAGAAATTAATAAAAAATATATATATAAATATCCTAAAAACTCTAAAAATCACTAAAATTCACTAAAATCCTAAGAAAATCTAAGAATCATTAAAAGTCCATAAAAATCTCTAAAAATCTCAAAAAATCCCTAGAACTCATTAAAAATCCCAATAAATCGCTAAAAATCGTTAAAAAAACATTAAAATCCATAAAAATCCCTACAAATCCCGAAAAATTCAAAAAATTCTTTAAAAATCTATAAAAATCCCTAAAAATCCATAAAATTTCCCTGAAAAATCCCTACAAATCGATAAAAATTCCAAAAATTCCCCAATAATCCATAAAAATTCATTAATAAGCCATAGAAATCATTAAAAAATCCATACACATCTTTAAAAATTACTTAAAATCACTAGAAATAAATTAAAATTCGAAAAAAATCCATAAAAATCTCTAAAAATCATTAGATATTACCAAAAATGCATAGAAATTCCTAACAAAATCCATAAAAATCTTTAAAAATCTCTAAATATCCCTAAAATTCACTAAAAATACCTTAAAATCTCTAGAAATCCTTAAAGACCTATAAAGAAATGGTAAAAATCTCTAAAAATCGCTAAATTCAACTTTATTGGGATTTTTAATGAGTTCTAGGGATTTTTTGAGATTTTTAGAGATTTTTATGGACTTTTAATGATTTTTAGATTTTCTTAGGATTTTAGTGAATTTTAGTGATTTTTAGAGATTTTAGGATATTTATATATATATTTTTATTAATATCTATGTTTCTTTTGTGATTTTTAGGGATTTTTAGATTTTTTGGATTTTTTAGGAATTTTCATGGCTTTTTTGTTATTTTTATTGATCTTAAGAGATTTTAACCTAACCTAACCTAACCTAACCTAACCTAACCTAACCTAACTTAACCAAACCTAACCTAACCTAACCTAACTTAACCTAACCTAACCTAACCTAACCTAACTTAACCTAACCTAACCTAACCTAACCAAACCTAACTTAACTTAACCTAACCTAACCAAACCTAACCTAACCTAACCTAACCTAACCTAACCAAACTTAACTTAACCTAACCTAACCTAACCTAATGTAACTTAACCTAACCTAACCTAACCTGACCTAACTTAACCTAACCTAACCTAACCTAACCTAACTTAACCTAACCTAACCTAACCTAACTTAACCTAACCTAACCTAAATTAACCTAACCAAACCTAACCTAACCTAACCTAACTTAACCTAACCTAACCAAACCTAGCCTAACCTAACCTAACCTAACCTAACCTAACCTAACTTAACCTAACCTAACCTAACCTAACCTAACCTAACTTAACCTAACCTAACCTAACCTAACCTAACTTAACCTAACCTAACCTAACTTAACCCAACCTAACCTAACCTAACCTAACTTAACCTAACCTAACCTAACCTAGCCTAACCTAACCTAACCTAACCTAACCTAACTTAACCTAACCTAACCTAACCTAACCTAACTTAACCTAACCTAGCCTAACCTAACCTAACCTAACTTAACCTAACCTAACCTAACCTAACTTAACCTAACCTAACCTAACCTAACCTAACTTAACCTAACCTAACCTAACCTAACCTAACCTAACTTAACCTAACCTAACCTAACCTAACTTAGCTTAACCTAACCTAACCTAACCTAACGTAACTTAACCTAACCTAACCTAACCTAACCTATCTTAACCTAACCCAACCTAACCTAACCTAACATAACCTAACTTAACCTAACCTAACCTAACCAAACCTAACCTAACTTAACCTAACCTAACCTAACTTAATCAAACCAAACCTAACCTAACCTAACCTAACTTAACCTAACCTAACCAAACCTAGCCTAACTTAACCTAACCTAACCTAACCTAACCTAACTTAACTTAACCTAACCTAACTTAACCTAACCTAACCTAACCTAACCTAACCTAACCTAACCTAACTTAACCTAACCTAACCTAACCTAACTTAATCTAACCAAATGTAACCTAACCTAACCTAACCTAACCTAACCTAACCTAACCAAACCTAACCTAACTTAACCTAACCTAACCTAAGCTAACCTAACTTAACCTAACCTAACCTAACCTAACTTAACCTAACCTAACTTAACCTAACCTAACCAAACCTAACCTAGCTTAACCTAACCTAACCTAACCTAACCTAACCTAACTTAACCTAACCAAACCTAACCTAACCTAACTTAACCTAACCTAACCTAACCTAACCTAACCTAACTTAACCTAACCTAACCTAACCTAACCTAACTTAACCTAACCTAACTTAACCTAACCTAACCTAACCTAACTTAACCTAACCTAACCTAAACTAACCTAACTTAACCTAACCAAACCTAACCTAACCTAACCTAACCTAACTTAACCTAACCTAACCTAACCTAACCTAACTTAACCTAACCTAACCTAACCTAACTTAACCTAACCTAACCTAACCTAACTTAACCTAACCAAACCTAACCTAACCTAACCTAACTTAACCTAACCTAACCTAACCTAACTTAACCTAACCTAACTTAACCTATCCTAACCTAACTTAACCTAACCTAACCTAGGTTAGGTTAGGTTAGGTTAGGTTAGGTTAGGTTAGGCTAGGTTAGGTTAGGTTATAGCTTAGGTTAGGTTAGGTTAGGTTAGGTTAGGTTAGGTTAGGTTAGGTTGGGTTAGGTTAGGTTAGGTTAGGATAGGTTTGGTTATGTTAGGTTAGGTTAGGTTAGGTTAGGTTGGGTTGGGTTAGGTTAGGTTAGGTTAAATTAGGTTAGGTTGGGTTAGGTTAGGTTAAGTTAGGTTAGGTTAGGTTAGGTTAGGTTAAGTTGGGTTAGGTTAGGTTTGGTTAGGTTCGGTTAAGTTAGGTTAGGTTAGGGTAGGTTAGGATGGGTTAGGTTTGGTTAAGTTAGGTTAGATTGGGTTGGGTTAGGTTAGGTTAGGTTAGGTTAGGTTAAGTTAGGTTAGGTTAGGTTAGGTTAGGTTATGCTAGGATAAGTTAGGTTAGGTTAGGTTAGGTTAAGTTAGGTTAGGTTAGGTTAGGTTAGGTTAGGTTAGGTTAAGTTAGGTTAGGTTAGGTTAGGTTAGGTTAGGTTAGGTTAGGTTAAGTTAGGTTAGGTTAGGTTAGGTTAGGTTAGGTTAGGTCAAGTTAGGTTAGGTTAGGTTAGGTTAAGTTAGGTTAGGTTAGGTTAGGTTTGGTTAGGTTAGGTTAAGTTAGGTTATGTTAGGTTTGGTTAGGTTAAGTTAGGTTAGGTTAGGTTAGGTTAGGTTAAGTTATGTTAGGTTAGGTTGTTAGGTTACGTTAGGTTAAGTTAGGTTAGGTTAGGTTAGGTTAAGTTAGGTTAGGTTTGGTTAGGTTAGGTTAGGTTAGGTTAAGTTAGGTTAGGTTAGGTTAGGTTAGGTTAGGTTAGGTTAAGTTAGGTTAGGTTAGGTTAGGTTAGGTTAGGTTAAGTTAGGTTAGGTTAGGTTAGGTTAGGTTAGGTTAGGTTAGGTTAGGTTAGGTTAGGTTAAGTTAGGTTAAGTTAGGTTAGGTTAGGTTAGGTTAGGTTAGGTTAAGTTAAGTTAGGTTAGGTTAGGTTAGGTTAAGTTAGTTTAGGTTGGGTTGGGTTAGGTTAGGTTTGGTTAGGTTATGTTAGGTTAGGTTAGGTTAGGCTAGGTTGGGTTAGGTTAGGTTGGGTTAGGTTAGGCTAGGTTGGGTTAGGGTAGGTTAGGTTGGGCTGGGTTAGGTTGGGTTAGGTTAGGTTAGGTTAGTTAGGTTAGGTTAGGTTAGGTTAGGTTGGGTTAGGTTGGGTTAGGTTAGGTTAGGTTGGGTTAGGTTGGGTTAGGTTAGGTTAGATTAGGTTGGGTTAGGTTAGGTTAGGTTAGGGCTTTTAATGCATTTTATGGGAGTTTTCAGGATTTTTAATCATTTTTAGCTATTTTATAAAGAATTTTTAGTGATTTTTTGAATTTTTAGGAATTTTTTGTGACTTTTATTAATTTTTTTAATATTTTCTAAAACTCCTTAAAGATCCCTATAAATCATTAAAAATCCCTAATTTTTCCAAAAAATCCTTAAAATCAATAAAAATTTCTAAAAAAAATCTTTAAAAAATCCTTAATATCCCTAAAAATTCATAAAAAATACCAAAAATCTGTAAAATTCCATACAAATCCCTAAAAATCCATCAATATTCTTAAAAAATCAATAAAAATCTCCAAAAATCTCTACAAATCACTAAAATTTTCAAAAAATCCTTAAAAACTCCAAAAAATTCATTTACATTCAAAAAATCCTTAAAAATCTCTAAAAATCCCTAAAAATCCCTAAAAATCCACTGAAAAATCCCAGCAAATCAATAAAAATTTCAAAAAATCCCCAAATATCCATAAAAATTCATTAATAATCCATAGAAATCCTTAAAATATCCATAGACATCTCTAAAAATTACTTAAAATCCCTATAAATAAAAATAAATTCAAAAAAAATCCATAAAAATCTCTAAAAATATTTAGATATTTCCAAATATCAATAGAAATTCCTAAAAAAATCCATGAAAATCCCAAAAAAAATACCTAAAAATGCCTAAAAAATAAAAACTACTTCACCTAACCTAACCTAACCTAACCTAAGCTAACCTTTAACCTAACCTAACTTAATTTAGCCTAGAAAAATCCCTCAATATACAAAACATTCCTAAAAACTCTAAAATTTCACTAATATTCACTAAAAATCCCTAGTAATCTCAAACAATCAATAAAAAATCCCTAAAAATCTCTAAAAATACCAAAAAATTACAAACTATTAATAGAAATCGCAAAAAATCACTAAAAACTCAAGAAATCACTAAAAATCCATAAAAATTCCCTAAAAAATATTTAAAAATCATTAAAAATCCTGAAAATTCCCATACATTCCATTTAAAGTCCAAAAAATCCTCAAAAAATCTCTAAAAATCCCTACAAATCCCTATAAATCCTTAAAATTTCCTAACAATTCAAAAAATATCTAAAACTCCATAAAAGGAAATCCCTAAAAATCTCTTAAAATCAATACAAATAACTAAAAATCCATGAAAAATCCAAAAAAAAAAATCTAAAAATCCATGAAAAAAAAAATCTATAGAAATTAATATAAATATATTATAATCTAAAATCTCTAAGAATCACGAGAATTCACTAAAACCCTAAAACAATCTAAAATTCATTAAAAGTCCATACAAATCTCTAAAAATCTCTAAAAATCCCTAAAACTCATTAAAAATCCCTATAAATTGCTCAAAATTCTTAAAAATACATTAAAATCCTTAAAAATCCCTAAAAATCTCTAAAAATCCCAAAAATTTTCAAACAAATCCTTAAAAAATCCTAAACATTCATAAAAATTCAAAAAAATCCTTTAAAATCTCTAAAAATCCATAAAATTCCCGTGAAAAATCCTTACAAATCAACAAATATTCCAAAAAATTCCCAAAAATCTATGAAAATTCGTTAATAATACATAGAAATCCCTAGAAAATCCATAAACATCTTTAAAAATTACTTTAAACCACTACAAATAAATAATGATTTGAAAAAAAAAATCCATAACAATCTCTAAAAATCTTTAGATATTATCAAATATCCATAGAAATTCCTAAAAAAATTCCTAAAAATTCCTAAAAAAATACTTAAACAATACCTAAAAAATAAAAACTACTTAACCTAACCTAAACTAACCTAACCAAAGCTAACCTTTAACCTAACCTAACCTAATCTGACCAAGAAAAATCCCCCAATATCCAAAGCTTTGCTAAAAACTAAAAATTCCCTAAAAATCACTAAAATCACAAAAAATCCCTAAAATTAACTAAAAATCCCTAAAAATCTCAAACAATCAATAAAAATCCCAAAAAATCCGTAAAAATATCTAAAAATACCTATAAATTACAAAGAAATAATAAAAATCACAAAAAATCCCTAAAAACTCCAAAAATCACTAAAAATCCATAAATATTCCCTAAAAAATACATAAAATTCATTAAAAATCTTGAATAATCCCATAAAATCCATTAAAAGTCCTAAAAATCCTTAAAAATCTCTGGGTTAGGTTAGGTTAGGTTAGGTTAGGTTGGGTTAGGTTAGTTAGGTTAGGTTAGGATAGGTTAGGTTAGGTTAGGTTAGGTTAGGTTGGGTTGGGTTGGGTTAGGTTAGGTTATGTTATGTTACATTAAGTGTGGTTAGGTTAGGTTGGGTTAGGTTAGGTTAGGTTAGGTTAGGTTAGGGAGGTTAGGTTAGGTTAGGCTAGGTTAGGTTAGGTTGGGTTGGGTTGGGTTGGGTTAGGTTGGGTTAGGTTAGGTTAGGTTGGGTTGGGTTGGGTTAGGTTAGGTTAGGTTAGGTTAGGTTGGGTTAGGTTGGGTTGGGTTGGGTTGTGTTATGTTATGTTAGGTTAGGTTAGGTTAGTTAGGTTAGGTTGGGTTAGGTTAGGTTAGGTTAGGCTAGGTTAGGTTAGGTTAGGTTGGATTAGGTTAGGTTAGGTTAGGTTGGGTTAGGTTAGGTTGGGTTAGGTTGGGTTAGGTTAGGTTAGGTTAGGTTGGGTTGGGTTGGGTTGGGTTGGATTAGGTTGAGTTGGGTTGGATTGGGTTGGGTTAGGTTAGGTTGGGTTGGGTTGGATTAGGTTAAGTTAGGTTAGCTTAGGTTAGGTTTGGGTTGGGTTAGGTTAGGTTAGGTTAGGCTAGGTTGGGTTAGGTTAGATTAGGTTAGGTTAGGTTGGGTTATGTTAGGTTAGGTTAGATTGGGTTAGGTTAGGTGGTGTTAGGTTAGGTTAGGTTAGGTTAAGTTAGGTTAGGTTGGGTTAGGTTAGGTTGGGTTGGGTTGGGTTGGGTTAGGTTAGGTTGGGGTGGGTTGGGTTGGTTTGGGTTGGTTTGGGTTGGGTTAGGTTAGGTTAGGTTAGGTTAGGTTAGGTTTGGTTAGGTTGGGTTAGGTTAGGTTAGGTTAGGTTAGGTTGGGTTGGGTTGGGTTAGGTTAGGTTAGGTTAGGTTAGGTTAGGTTAGGTTAGGTTGGGTTAGGTTGGGTTAGGTTAGGTTAGGTTAGGTTGGGTTAGGTTAGGTTGGGTTAGTTTAGGTTAGGTTAGGATGATTAGGTTAGGTTAGGTTAGGTTAGGTTAGGTTAGGTTAGGTCAGGTTGGGTTAGGCTGGGTTAGGTTGGGTTGGGTTGGGTTAGCTTAGGTTAGGTTGGGTTAGGTTACATTATGTTAGGTTAGGTTAGGTTGGGTTGGGTTAGGTTGTTAGGTTAGGTTAGGTTAGGTTGGGTTAGGTTAGGTTAGGTTAGGTTGGGTTAAGTTAGGTTGGGTTAGGTTGGGTTGGGTTAGGTTAGGTTAGGTTAGGTTAGATTGGTTAGGTTAGGTTAGGTTAGGTTAGGTTAGGTTAAGTTAGGTTGCATTGGTTTAGGTTAGGTTGGGTTGGGTTAGGTTAGGTTAGGTTAGGTTGGGTTAGGTTAGGTTTGGATTGGTTAGGTTAGGTTAGGTTAGGTTAGGTTAGGATGGGTTAGATTAGGTTAGGTTAGGTTAGGATAGGTTAGGTTAGGTTAGAATTGGCTAGGTTAGGTTAGGTTAGGTTAGGTTGAGTTGGGTTAGGTTGGGTTAGGTTAGGTTAGGTTAGGGATGGTTAGGTTAGGTTAGGTTAGGTTAGGGATGGTTAGGGTAGGTTAGGTTAGGCTAGGTTAGGTTAGGTTGGGTTAGGTTAGGTTGTGTTGGGTTAGGTTAGGTTAGATTAGGTTAGGTTGGATTAGGCTAGGTTGGGTTGGGTTAGGTCAGGCTAGGTTAGGTTAGGTTAGGTTGGGTTAGGTTAGGTTAGGTTTGGTTAGGTTAGGTTGGGTTAGGTTAGGTTAGGTTAGGTAAGTTAGGTTACATTTGGTTAGGTTAGGTTAGGTTAGGTTTGGTTAGGTTGGGTTTGGTTAGGTTAGGTTAGGTTAGGTTAGGTTGGTTTAGGTTAGGTGAGGTTAGATTAGGTTAGGATGGGTTAGGTTAGGTTGGGTTAGGTTAGGTTAGGTTGGGCTAGGTTAGGTTAGGTTAGGATGGGTTAGGTTAGGTTAGGTCACATTAGGTTGGGTTAGGTTAGGTTAGGTTAGGTTAGATTGGGTTAGGTTATGTTAGGTTAGGATGGGTTAGGTTAGGTTAGGTTAGGTTTGGTTAGGTTAGGTTAGGTTGGGTTGGGTTGGGTTGGGTTGGGATGGGTTAGATTAGGTTTGGTTGGGTTGGGTTGGGGTTAGGTTGGGTTGGGTTGGTTAGGTTACATTAGGTTAGGTTAGGTTATGTTAGGTCAGGTCAGGTTATGTTAGGTTAGGTTAGGTTAGGTTGGGTTAGGTTAGGTTGGGTTGGGTTGGGTTGGGTTGGGTTAGGTTAGGTTAGGTTAGGTTGGGTTACGTAGGTTAGGTTACATTAGGTTAGGTTGGGTTGGGTTGGGTTAGGTTAGGTTAGATTATATTAGGTTAGGTTAGGTTAGGTTGGGTTAGGTTAGGTTCGGTTAAGTTAGGTTAGGTTAGGCTAGGTTGGGTTAGATTAGGTTAGGTTAGGTTAGGTTGGGCTGGGTTATGTTAGGTTAGTTTAGGTTAGGTTGGGTTAGGTTAGGGATGGTTAGGATAGGTTAGGTTAGGTTAGGTTGGGTTAGGTTAGGTTATGTTAGGTTAGGTTGTGTTAGGTTAGGTTAGGTTAGGTTAGGTTAGGTTGGGTTAGGTTAGGTTAGGTTAGGTTAGGTTGGGTTAGGTTAGGTTAGGTTAGGTTAGGTTAGGTTAGGTTGGGTTAGGTTAGGTTAGGTTAGGTTAGGTAGGTTTGGTTAGGTTAGGTTAGGTTAGGTTAGGTTGGGTTGGGTTAGGTTGGGTTAGGTTAGGTTAGGTTGGGTTAGGTTGGGTTAGGTTAGGTTAGGTTAGGTTGGGTTGGGTTGGTTAGGTTAGGTTAGGTTAGGTTAGGTTAGAAAGGTTAGGTTAGGTTAGATTAGGTTAGATTAGGTTGGGTTGGGTTGGGTTGGGTTGGGTTAGGTTAGGTTAGGTTGGGATAGGTTAGGTTAGGTTAGGTTAGGTTGGTTTAGGTTAGGTTAGGTTGGGTTGGGTTGGGTTGGGTTGGGTTAGGTTGGGTTGGGTTGGGTTGGGTTGGGTTGGGTTGGGTTGGGTTGGGTTGGGTTGGGTTGGGTTGGGTTAGGTTAGGTTAGGTTGGGTTGGGTTGGGTTGGGTTAGGTTAGGTTAGGTTAGGTTATGTTGGGTTGGGTTGGTTAGGTTAAATTAGGTTAGGTTAGGTTAGGATGGGTTAGGTTAGGTTAGGTTAGGTTGGGTTGGGTTGGGTTGGTTAGGTTAGGTTAGGTTGGGTTGGGTTAAGTTGGGTTCGGTTAGGTTAGGTTAGGTTAGGTTAGGTTGGGTTGGGTTGGGTTGGGTTAGGTTAGGTTTGATTAGGTTAGGTTAGGTTAGGTTAGGTTGGGTTAGGTTAGGTTAGGTTAGGTTAGGTTGGGTTAGTTAATTAGTTAGTTAGTTAGTTAGTTAGTTATGTTAGGTTGGGTTAGGTTAGGTTAGGTTAGGTTGGGTTGGGTTGGGTTGGGTTGGGTTGGGTTGGGTTGGGTTGGGTTGGGTTAGGTTAGGTTAGGTTAGGTTAGGTTGGGTTAGGTTAGGTTAGGTTAGGTTAGGTTAGGTTGGGTTAGGTTAGGTTGGGTTAGGTTGGGTTATGTTAGGTTGGGTTGGGTTAGGTTAGGTTTGGTTGGGTTAGGTTAGGTTAGGTTAGGTTAGGTTAGGTTGGGTTAGGTTAGGTTAGGTTAGGTTGGGTTGGGTCAGGTTAGGTTGGGTTGGGTTGGGTTAGGTTAGGTTAGGTTAGGTTGGGTTAGGTTAGGTTACATTAGGTTAGGTTAGGATTGGTTTGGTTAGGTTATGTTGGGTTAGGTTAGGTTGGGTTGGGTTAGGTTAGGTTAGGTTAGGTTAGGTTAGGTTGGGTTGGGTTAGGATAGGTTAGGTTAGCTTAGGTTAGGTTAGGTTGGGTTGGGTTAGGTTAGGTTAGGTTAGGTTGGGTTAGGTTAGGTTAGGTTATTTAGGTTAGGTTAGGTTAGGTTAGGTTGGGTTGGGTTAGGTTAGGTTAGGTTGGGTTGGGTTGGGTTGGGTTGGGTTAGGTTAGGTTAGGTTAGGTTAGGTTGGGTTGGGTTGGGTTGGGTTGGGTTGGGTTGGGTTGGGTTGGGTTGGGTTGGGTTGGGTTGGGTTGGGTTGGGTTAGGTTAGGTTAGGTTAGGTTAGGTTAGGTTGGGTTAGGTTAGGTTAGGTTAGGTTAGGTTAGGTTGGGTTGGGTTGGGTTAGGTTAGGTTAGGTTAGGTTAGGTTGGGTTAGGTTGGGTTTGGTTAGGTTGGGTTAGGTTGGGTTAGGTTGGGCTAGGTTAGGTTAGGTTAGGTTAGGATGGGTTAGGTTAGGTTAGGTCATGTTAAGTTGGGTTAAGTTAGGTTAGGTTAGGTTAGATTGGGTTAGGTTATTTTGTTAGGATGGGTTAGGTTATGTTAGGTTAGGTTTGGTTAGGTTAGGTTAGGTTAGGTTGGGTTGGGTTGGGTTGGGTTAGGTTAGATTAGGTTAGGTTGGGTTGGGTTGGGTTAGGTTGGGTTAGGTTAGGTTAGGTTAGGTTGGGTTGGGTTGGGTTGGTTGGGTTAGGTTAGGTTAGGTTAGGTTAGGTTGGGTTAGGTTGTGTTAGGTTAGGTTAGGTTGGGTTGGGTTGGTTAGGTTAGGTTAGGTTAGGTTGGGTTAGGTTAGGTCAGGTTAGGTTAGGTCAGGTTAGGTTAGGTTAGGTTAGGTTAGGTTGGGTTGGGTTAGGTTAGGTTGGGTTGGGTTGGGTTAGGTTAGGTTAGGTTAGGTTGGGTTACATAGGTTAGGTTAGGTTAGGTTGGGTTGGGTTGGGTTAGGTTAGGTTAGGTTATATTAGGTTAGGTTAGGTTAGGTTGGGTTAGGTTAGGTTGGGTTAGGTTAGGTTAGGTTAGGCTAGGTTGGGTTAGATTAGGTTAGGTTAGGTTAGGTTAGGTTAGGTTGGGCTGGGTTAGGTTGGGTTAGGTTAAGTTAGGTTGGGTTAGGTTGTTAGGTTAGGTTAGGTTAGGTTAGGTTAGGTTAGGTTGGGTTAGGTTAGGTTAGGTTAGGTTAGGTTGTGTTGGGTTAGGTTAGGTTAGGTTAGGTTAGGTTGGCTTGGGTTGGGTTAGGTTAGGTTAGGTTAGGTTAGGTTAGGATGGGTTAGGTTAGGTTAGGTTAGGTTGGGTTGGGTTGGGTTGGGTTAGGTTAGGTTAGGTTGGGTTGGGTTAAGTTGGGTTAGGTTAGGTTAGGTTAGGTTAGGTTGGGTTGGGTTGGGTTAGGTTAGGTTTGATTAGGTTAGGTTAGGTTAGGTTAGGTTGGGTTAGGTTAGGTTAGGTTAGGTTGGGTTAGGTTAGATTAGTTAGTTAGGTTTGGTTAGGTTAGGTTAGGTTGGGTTAGTTTAGGTTAGGTTAGGTTAGGTTGGGTTAGTTAATTAGTTAGTTAGTTAGTTAGTTAGTTAGTTAGTTAGTTAGGTTACGTTGGGTTAGGTTAGGTTACGTTAGGTTAGGTTAGGGTGAGTTGGGTTGGGTTAGGTTAGGTTAGGTTTGGTTGGGTTAGGTTAGGTTAGGTTAGGTTGGGTTAGGTTAGGTTGGGTTAGGTTGGGTTATGTTAGGTTGGGTTGGGTTAGGTTAGGTTTGGTTGGGTTAGGTTAGGTTAGGTTGGGTTGGGTCAGGTTAGGTTGGGTTGGGTTAGGTTAGGTTAGGTTAGGTTGGGTTAGGTTAGGTTACATTTGGTTAGGTTAGGATTGGTTAGGTTAGATTAGGTTAGGTTGGGTTTGGTTAGTTTGGGTTGGGTTAGGTTAGGTTAGGTTAGGTTAGGTTGGGTTGGGTTAGGATAGGTTAGGTTAGGTTAGGTTGGGTTGGGTTGGGTTGGGTTAGGTTAGGTTAGGTTGGGTTAGGTTAGGTTAGGTTAGGTTATTTAGGTTAGGTTAGGTTAGGTTAGGTTGGGTTGGGTTGGGTTAGGTTAGGTTAGGTTAGGTTAGGTTAGGTTGGGTTGGGTTGGGTTAGGTTAGGTTAGGTTTGGTTAGGTTAGGTTGGGTTAGGTTAGGCTAGGTTAGGCTAGGTTAGGTTAGGTTAGGTTAGGTTAGGTTAGGTTAGGTTAGGTTGGGTTAGGTTAGGTTAGGTTAGGTTAGGTTGGGTTGGGTTGGGTTAGGTTGGGTTAGGTTAGGTTGGGTTAGGTTGGGTTAGGTTAGGTTGGGTTAGGTTGGGTTAGGTTAGGTTGGGTTGGGTTAGGTTAGGTTAGGTTGGGTTAGGTTAGGTTAGGTTAGGTTAGGTAGGTTAGGTTAGGTTAGGTTAGGTTAGGTTCATTAGGTTAGGTTAGGCTGGGTTGGATTAGGTTGGGTTAAGTTAGGTTAGGTTAGGTTAGGTTGGGTTGGGTTAGGTTAGGTTAGGTTAGGTTATGTTGGGTTAGGTTAGGTTGGGTTAGGCTGGGTTGGGTTGGGTTGGGTTGGGTTAGGCTGGGTTAGGTTAGGTTAGGTTAGGTTAGGCTAGGTTAGGTTAGGTTAGGTTAGGTCAGCTTAGGTTAGGTTGGGTTAGGTTAGGTTTGGTTAGGTTGGGTTAGGTTAGGTTAGGTTGGGTTGGGTTAGGTTGGGTTAGGTTGGGTTGGGTTAGGTTAGGTTAGGTTAGGTTAGGTTAGGTTGGGTTAGGTTAGGTTAGGTTAGGTTAGGTTGGGTTGGGTTTGGTTAGGTTAGCTTAGGTTTGGTTAGGTTATGTGGGTTAGGTTAGGTTAGGTTAGGTTAGGTTGGGTTGGGTTGGGTTAGGTTAGGTTAGGTTAGGTTAGGTTATGTTTGGTTGGATTAGGTTAGGTTAGGTTAGGTTGGGTTAGGTTAGCTTAGGTTGGGCTGGGTTAGGTTGGGTTAGGTTAGGTTAGGTTAGGTTGGGTTAGGTTAGGTTAGTTAGGTTAGGTTAGGTTAGGTTAGGTTGGGTTAGGTTAGGTTAGGTTGGGTTAGGTTGGGTTAGATTAGGTTAGGTTAGGTTGGGTTAGGTTAGGTTAGGTTAGGTTAGGGCTTTTAATGCATTTTATGGGAGTTTTCAGGATTTTTAATCATTTTTAGCTATTTTTTAAAGAATTTGTATGGATTTTTAGTGATTTTTTGAATTTTTAGGAATTTTTTGTGACTTTTATTAATTTTTTTAATATTCTCTAAAACTCCTTAAAGATCCCTAGAAATCATTAAAAATCCCTAATTTTTTCTAAAAATCCGTAAAAATTGCTAAAAATCAATAAAAATTTCTAAAAAAAAATATTTAAAAAATCCTTAATATCCCTAAAAATTCATAAAAAATACCAAAAATCTGTAAAATTCCATACAAATCCCTAAAAATCCATTAAAATTCTTAAAAAATCAATAAAAATCTCCAAAAATCTCTACAAATTCCTAAATTTTTCAAAAAATCCTTAAAAACTCCTAAAAATTCATTTGTAACAAATTGAACATAATTTATTTACCTTAGAGAAAATGGTTAAAAATCCATGTCAAGGTGTACGGTATATCAAAGCTTCCCTCCATTGGACAAAAGGATCATTGGCAAAAGCATCCTTTCTTCTTGAATCTTCCCAAACTCATGACCTGAAATAAATTTAAAAATTACTTGTTATTAGTTTGAAACTAAATATCTTGAAATGCTTTAAGTATTAGCAAGCTAATAGAGGGTCAGTGGTTTAATAACCTTAGTACTTCATATTATTATTAGAATTCAGTATTATTATTATTATTATTTCCTTTTTGAACACCACAACAGTCCATTTCCATGAGCTATCAAACATTTGCTAAATGTCATTAACAATAGTTCTCATGACTATACTTTCTTTCATAGCATTTTCAATTATTCGCATTATGCTTTTTCTTGCAATATGAGATGGTTTGGGCAAGGTCTGAGGAGAGATGAAGAGTATGTTGGGAGAATGCGGCTGAGGATGGACTTGCCAGGAGGGAGGGGGAGTGGAAGAACAATGAGGAGATTTATGGATGTTGTAAAGGAGGACATGAGGGTGTGCAGTGATAGAGGAGGACAAAGGGGATAGGGTGGTATGGAGACAATTGATCTGCTCTACCGACCCCTGACGGGAGAAGCTAAGAATTTTGATGATGATGCATTTTCTTGCAATTGAATACTTATCAATGAGGCTAGAGGGGGGCAAACACACACAAAATAAAAAAAAAAGTAATTTCCCAGAAAACAAAATTATTACAGGAATTCAAAACAAATCCAAAACCAACAAAAAATTGGTTTACTGCAAAAATACAAGGGTACATAAAACCAAATGGTAAATTTTTCAATTGGACCCGTCACACTTTGGAGGTGAAAACTATTACAGCTTTATTTAGGCTAAATTACATAATATTAGTTATCATACATTTTCCAGCAATTTTCATGGTCACATTCATTTAAAACACATCAAAAATAACAGTAACAATTTTTTAATTTTCACCTAATATTTGGGATGAGAGCAACTGTATCAATCCACTGTCAACTTCCATACCAAGGAACACCTACAGCTTAGCGGGCCATACCAATGTTCAAAACCTACCAATAGATGGCGATAGGCTCTGACTAGAGAACTGGCGGATGAACATACAACAAAAATTGGTGAGAATAGGCACACGAAACAATTTTTTACTATCCTAACTAAAAATCCTTACCTAACCTCTTAGCCAGGGGGGATTCGCCCCCCAGGGACCCCTCATCTTACTATCCTAACTAAAAATACTTACCTAACCTTCAGTCGAACTACTTACCTGAGTGGAGGGATGAGGTCGTTGAGCAGCATGGCCCGCTAAACTGTAAACTACCCCATACCAGTAATGGAGAACCTGTACCTATTTATTTTGGGGGAGGGTAAAGGGGCACAAAAACTCAAATCTACTCTATTACAAATGGTGTTATCCTACCCTCACCCTAATTCTCTCCCCAGTTGCATATGCGCATCACCTAATATAATAAGTCACTACATCCTAAGGGTGAATGCAGCACCCTAAAGACACCACAAAATCACAAAGTAAAGCATCAGCCTCCAGAATGTGGCTGGGCATTACGGTTGGATGCCCTTCCTCACGCCCCACAGTGGGATCGATTGTGGGTCTGTCAACTAACAAGTGGAGCACTCTCTCTACTCGGCTCTCCTAAAGTAAGGCAAGAAGTTACAACTAAAGTTAAAATCCAAGAGCTTTCGGAGTTTGACCTTTCCCGAATGGACAGAGACAAAACTTTTAGGGGGACCGAAATGCCCCTTGTTGCAAACCATAACTAGACATTACACCTGCCGTCAAATTGAACATATCAAGATAGAATATGACCTCAATTATATATATATATATATATATATATATATATATATATATATATATATATATATATATATATATATATATATATATATATATATATATATATATATATATATATATATGTATGTTCCGGTTTTACGTCACGGACTCCCTTATCAACCAAGGGCTAGGACGCTTGCCTTCTTGCGAAGGACTTGTTTTGGCAAATGTAATCCTTACGCTGAGTACATGCCTTTGCTAACCTCAGACCGTGACGGGGCGCGAACCCTCGACCTGACGCCTGAGAGTCGGAGACGCTACCGACTGAGCCACGGCGACTACATATATATATATATATATATATATATATATATATATATATATATATATATATATATATATATATATATATATATATATATATATATATATATATATATATATATATATATATATATATATAATTTTTTTTTTTTTTTTTTTTTTTTTACCATATCTTGGAGTAGTAGTAGTATAGTTGGGTGGGATATGCCTTTTGCAACGGCTCCAGCAGATATCAAAATGAATATTTGTAAACAAACCTTCAATATTTGTGACGTCAGCTGTGACTCAGATAAGTTGAACATGTGCTTTGAGGAGGCCTTTGTAGCGGCTTTTCTCTTATTTACTTATAGTGTCTTTTTATCATTTTCCAAACTTCAAATATAATTTTCTCTTCTAATTGATTATTATTTTTATAACATTTCTTAAAACCAAGCACATCTGATAATAATTCACATTCATTTTCGATACAGGGTTGTTGTAATATTTCATATTTCATTCTTACATCCTTATAGAGTTCACATTGAAATATAAAATGTTCCAAAGTTTCACTAACATAACCACACATACACTTTGGATCTTTATTTTTAAATCTTCCTCTACAGTTCAAATGTAAAAGTCTTAATCAATAATTTATTGAACTCATACTTTAAAGTTAATATTCGTTTAGAACTTATCTACATATTTGATGCTCAAGAGGGAAAAGCAGAGATCGATGAATGAACTTAACAAGTTGAAGGAATAAATTAATTCTAATTAAACATTAGAACACCAGCCGCAAACAGAAGGGTTTGGTCCCATCACACATGTAACCATACTTATGAATACACCGGGACGCCCAAAAGACACTCATACATACAAAAGCAGAACACCATATCTCTCTTTCTATCTCTGTATATATATATATATATATATATATATATATATATATATATATATATATATATATATATATATATATATATATATATATATATATATATATATATATATATATATATATATATATATATATATATATATATATATATATATATATAATGACGTATAAGGTGGAGATTTTTGTGGTCCATCCTTATTAGAAAAAGGAGTTGATGACGTAAAACCGATCGCATTAAGAGCTTCACATGTGCATTCAAATAAAAATCATGAAAATAATCTGATCTGATGATGTACGCTAATCAAATATCCAGTTCCAAGTGGTTTATGTACACTTTATGTCTTGAGAAACGGAGGTCAAATGTACACAACCTCACTCAAGCTCTGCCTGACGTAAACTGAACTGATTTTATAGTAAGGTAATAACAGCATTTCCAGTCTACCCTTTAAAATTAAGTGAAAACTCTGTGTTTTTATGTGAAGTTCTTTTGAACTTACACAAATAAGAATCATCTAAAATAAGTATCTCATATCAATCAAGTGTATCTATATTAATAAATATTAAAAAAAATTATAACATCACTTATTAAAAAATATTATACAAATACTACATAAAATGACTAATTTTAATAAAATAATACATTTTATTAGTAGTAGTATATATAAATATTATAAAAAATATTAATAGAAATGCCAAAAAAAGGTCTATAAATTAATATCAACAAATTATACAACTGGATGGTACCTCTTCAAAATCACCAATACAGTAATATTAGCAATGTCATTTTTGATAAGTTTAGAATAATTATTAATCATATTCTTATAAATAATCATATTACTATTATTATTTAATATACAAGTAATAAATAAAACACAACTGAAAATATAATTTATAACATATACAACTTCAAGGTTTAGTTAAGCCGTACTATTGAAAACTCGCAAAAAAGAAAAAATATGAAAAGGCTGACAGGCTGGCAAAAATGGCAACTCAGAGTTCAGTGTCTGAATCTATAACCACATTGATTCAGTTCAAAACAATATTGCATAATGAGATTATGGAAGAGCAAGAACTTTCTACACTCACACAACATATAAGCAGCTGTTCGATCCAACATTACGGACACTTCAGAAGGCTGAGACACAAATACAGCATGGGTAAAATGCTTACAGGTGACTGTGATAGAGTTGCTGCCCACATAAAACTTGGTTATTGAAATATATGGGAGGTGAATTGCGAGAAAACTGGTAAAAAGCACCCAGAATACTCAAAATGCCATATATGTGAGTGTGAAGTGGCAACAATTTAGTACACTACATTACAGAGTGCACAAAGCTTAAGGACTTCAGACCTCTTGGTCTGAGCTACTTTGAACTTTGTGTGCACTTTTGCGACCCAGAGAAATTATATCCTTTACTTAGTGTATATCAAACATTGAAAATGTAAATCTTATACCCTATCTAAACATATTTAAATTACCATATAAATGAGGGAATACCTTCTCTCTCTCTCTCTCTCTCTCTCTCTCTCTCTCTCTCTCTCTCTCTCTCTCTCTCTCTCTCTCTCTCTCTCTCTCTCTCTCTCTCTCTCTCTCTCTCTCTCTCTCTCTCTCTCTCTCTCTCTCATATGCCTTTTTATATACATAAGCCACTTTTAAATCTTTTACCCTATCTAAGCATATTTAAATTACCATATAACTGGGGGAAAGGTGGAGGGAATACCTTCTCTCTCTCTCTCTCTCTCTCTCTCTCTCTCCTCTCTCTCTCTCTCTCTCTCTCTCTCTCTCCTCTCTCTCTCTCTCTCTCTCTCATATGCCTTTTTATATACATAAGCCACTTTTAAATATTTTACCCTATCTAAGCATATTTAAATTACCATAAAAATGGGGGAAAGGCGGAGGGAATATCTTCTTTCTCTCTCCCTCTCTCATATGCCTTTTTATATACATAAGCCACTTTTCCCCTTATAAGGTGAGTGGCTGAGTAAAGGAATAATGCTCTGACTTTCTGGGAAGAGAAAGTACAGAGAGGGGGTCTGTCATTCTCTTCGCTCCGCCCCACTTAGTCTACTCTTACGACATGCAAGGGAACATGGATGAAGTATTCTAACCCCCTCCCTCAGGAGCTCATATATATTTATGTGTGGTTACCTAATTGTGTTTACGGGAAAGAGCCTAAAGCTCGTATCTTCCCGTCTCCTCATCGGTTCCATTTTGTACTTAGTGATACTTATCATACCTGTCCTTAAAACTATGGTTTGAGATAGCATTAACTACCTCCTCGCTTAGCCAATTCCAATTATTAACTACTCTTACACTGAAAAAGTACTTCCTTACATCCTGCAAAGAAGTTTTCTTACGAAGCTTCAAACTATGACCTCTAGTTCTAGAGCCTGCCATATCAAAATATCGATCCCTAACCACACTATCATAACCATGAAATAATTTAAAGACTGTCACCATATCCCCCCTCGATCTTCTAGCTTCCAGTGATGGTAAGTCTAATTCCCTCAGCCTCTCATCATAACTGAGATTGCGTATTTCTGGCACCAGTTTCGTGGCATGTATTTGAACTTTTTTAAGCTTAGCTATGTGCTTTTTCAACTGCGGATTCCAAAAGGGGGCTGCATATTCGAATTTTAGCCTCACATAGGTTACATAAATATTTCTGAACATTTCCTTGTCCATGTGCCTGAAGGCTACCCATACATTTGATAAGAAAGCATATGCTGCCCTTACTATACCATTTATAAGCATTTCTGGAGACAAATCTGCCAGTATGTTTACTCCTAGATCTCTCTCATGTTCTGTCTCTTGAAGTTGTACTCAAGCCACCGAGTAGTCAAGCTTGGGCTTTCTTGCACTTGTACCCATTCTCATTACCTTACCACTTTTCTGACCACTCATGCAGACTATTTAGATCTTCCTGAAGTTCTCTACAGTTGTCCTCGTTTCTTACTTTCTTCACAATCTTTGCATCATCTGCAAACATATTCATGAATGAAAATACAGACTCTGGTAGGTCATTTACATTTACAAGGAACAAAAGTGGCCCTAAAACTGAACCCTGTGGACTCCACTACTAACTCTTCTCTATTCAGACACTGTCTTACTCTAACCCTCTGTTCCCTTCCTTCTAAGTAAGTTTTTATCCATTCCAAGACATTTCCACCTATTCTAGCCATTGCTTGCAGCTTCCTAATAAGTCTCCCGTGTAGGACAGTGTTAAATGCTTTCTAGAAGTCTAGAAATATGCAATCTGCCCAGCCCTCTCTTTCCTGTAAGATTCGGCTTACCTCATCATAAAATTCTAATAAGTTTGTTACTGTTGATCTACCTTCTCTGAAGATATGTTGTCTCACTGACATAAAATTGAAGGATTCCAAGTGAAGAGAGATATGTTTCCTTAGTAGTTTCTCCATAACTTTGCAAACTATGCTGGTCAAGGAAACTGGTCTATAGTTAAGAGCCGTATCCCTCCTTCCCTTTTTGAAGATAGGTATCACGTTTCCTTGTTTCCAGCATCTTGGAATATCCCCTGACTCCAGTGACTTTTTTAATATGATACTAGGTGCCACTGATATTGAGTTTGTGCATTTTTTATGTACATGAGGGGATATATCATCAGGACCTGTAGCTTTATGGACATCTAACTCCATCAGTGCTTTGCATACCTCTGTGGCTGTAAGGTTGATGCTCTCTAATACCTGCCCATGATCTTCTATCTCTGCAATCTGAGGGGGTGGGGTATTTTCTACTGTAAATACTGACTGAAACTCCTTGTTCAGTTCTTTGCAGATCTCTTCATCCGTCTCAGTGATGTTTCCATCTGCTCTCTTTAGCCTTAAAACCTGTTACTTTACTTTCAGTTTTCCTCTGATAAAGCTGTGGAAAAGCTTGGGATTTTCTTTAGCCTTCCTGGTGATGTCCCTCTAATAGTCTCTCTCTGCCTCTCTTCTTTTACTTAGGTAATCATTTCTTGCTCTTTTGTAGGTTTGCCCGGCATTTATGTTTTTTCAGCTCCTATACCTTTTCCAGCATTTGTCTCTCCACTCCTTAGCTCTTTTACACCCATTATTGAACCATTTCTCTCTGGCATGAATTACATCAAATTTGGTGACAGGTATGCAGCAATCTACTATCTTCCCATATTTCTCACAAAAGATGTCATGCATTTATTGTACAGATTTGTTGTAAAATAAGGTTCTCCAGTCAATAACTGCAAAATGCTCATTCATTTTGATGTAATCTCCTTTTGGATAGTTCCTTCTCATCTCCTCAGTGCCTCTACTCTCAGGCAGAATATCTTCAATGATATACTCCATCAACAACACACAGTGGTCACTCTTTCCAATTGGTGGTTCATACTCAATTTTTTCAATATCCAACAAGTCCATGGTTCAAGCGGTAGCGTCCGCGACTCTGAGGCGCCAGGTCGAGGATTCGCCCCGTCACGGTCTGAGCTTAGCAAGGGAATGCACTCAGGGTACCGATTACATCTGCCAAAACAAGTCCTTCGCAAGAAGGCAATCATTCTAGCCCTTGGTTGAAAAGGGAGTCTGTGACGTAAAGCAGGAACAAACAACATATATATGTGTGATTACCTAATTGTGATTACCTAATTGTGTTTACGGGAAAGAGCCCAAAGCTCGTATCTTCCCGTCTCCTGTTCGGTTTCATTTTATACTTAGTGATACTTATCATACTTGTCCTTAAAACTATGGATTGAGATACCATTAACTACCTCCTCGCTTAGCCAATTCCAATTATCAACTACTCTTACACTGAAAAAGTATTTTCTTACATCCTGCAAAGAAGTTTTCTTACGAAGGTTCAAACTATGACCTCTAGTTCTAGAGCCAGCCATATCAAAATATCGATCCCTATCCACTCTATCATAACCATGAAGGAATTTAAAGACTGTCACCATATCCCCCCTCACTCTTCTAGCTTCCAGTGATGGTAAGTCTAATTCCCTCAGCCTCTCATCATAACTGAGATTGCGTATTTCTGGCACCAGTTTCGTGGCATGTCTTTGAACTTTTTCAAGCTTAGCTATGTGCTTTTTCAAGTGCGGATTCCAAAAGGGGGCTGCATATTCGAGTTTTGGCCTCACATAGGTTACATAAATATTTCTGAACATTTCCTTGTCCATGTGCCTGAAGGCTACCCTTACATTTGATAAGAATGCATATGCTGCCCTTACTATGCCATTTATGTGTATTTCTGGAGACAAATCTGCCAGTATGTTTACTCCTAGATCTCTCTCATTTTCTGTCTCTTGAAGTTGTACTCCAGCCACCGAGTAGTCAAGCTTGGGCCTTCTTGCACTTGTACACATTCTCATTACCTTACATTTTGAAGTATTGAATTTCATTAGCCACTTTTCTGACCACTCATGCAGATTATTTAGATCCTCCTGAAGTTCTCTACCATTTTTCTCGTTTTTTACTTTCTTCACAATCTTTGCATCATCTGCAAACATATTCATGAAAGAATTTACAGACTCTGGTAGGTCATTTACATATACAAGGAACAAAAGTGGCCCTAAAACTGAACCCTGTGGAACTCCACTACTAACTCTTCTCCATTCAGACACTGAGTGTCTTACTCTAACCCTCTGTTCCCTTCCTTCTAAGTAAGTTTTTATCCATTCCAAAACATTTCCACCTATTCTAGCCATTGATTGCAGCTTCCTAATAAGTCTCCCATGTGGAACAGTGTCAAACGCTTTCTGGAAGTCTAGGAATATGCAATCTGCCCAGCCCTCTCTTTCCTGTAAGATTTGGCTTACCTCATCATAAAATTCTAATAAGTTTGTTACTGTTGATCTACCTTCTCTGAAGTCATGTTGCCTCACTGACAAAAACTTGAAGGATTCCAAGTGAAGAGAGATATGTTTCCTTAGTAGTTTCTCCATAACTTTGCAAACTATGCTGGTCAAGGAAACTGGTCTATAGTTCAGAGCCGTATCCCTCCTTCCCTTTTTGAAGATAGGTATCACATTTGCTTGTTTCCAGCATCTTGGAATCTCCCCCGACTCCAGTGACTTTTTAAATATGATACTTAGTGCCACTGATATTGAGTTTGCGCATTTTTTAAGCACATGAGGGGATATGTCATCAGGACCTGTAGCTTTATGAACATCTAAATCCATCAGCGCTTTGCATACCTCTGTGGCTGTAAGGTTGATGTTCTCTAATACCGGCCCTTGAGCTTCTATCACTGCAATCTGAGGGGGTGGGGTATTTTCTACTGTAAATACTGACTGAAACTCCTTGTTCAATTCTTTGCAGATCTCTTCATCCGTCTCAATGATGCTTCCATCCGCTCTCTTTAGAGTGTGTGTGTGTGTGTGTGTGTGGTGTGTGTGTGGTGTGTGTGTGTGTGTGTGTGTGTGTGTGTGTGTGTGTGTGTGGTGTGTGTGTGTGTGTGTGGGGCGAGTAAAAATGAGTAAATATATAATAAAAACATAAGGAATGAAAAAAAAATAAACCACGTAATTAAATACTATTCAGACAAAAAGCAAATGTAATAAAAACTCCCCAAAACAAGACAATCCAAATATTGAATTAGTCTACGTAGAAATACAAGTATAGGCAAACTTTCATCAACATAAAATAATCAGATTTTATTAACCCCCCGGGGGGGAAGGGAGGGATGGGATATGAAGGAGTGAAGATGTATTGGATACGGGGTTATTATATTCTAGATGTTCGCCACCCCAAAGGAGGTCAAGGCGGAGTCAAAGCGTCATTATTCTCACGAATGTCGAGGTTGAGGTCATCATAAAGGTCAGGTCAGGTCAAACACTTGGCGACCTAATAAGGACCCACGCGTCTTTTGGATCACCTTTAATGACCTTGTCTTCACAGGTACGCGCTAAATGAATACCAGTCACTAGCTCCGCCTACACAGCCAAGAATTTTTTTTCTCGTGTTAATTGAATTGGAGATGAATATCTTGACATCGTTTTGTTCTGAAATGTTCTGTTTTGTTTGGTATTATTCTGTTCTGTTTGTAAGTAGCCTTCTATTTGGCAAATGTTCTTGTTTTGTTTTGTTTTTGCTAATACTGTATTCTTTTTCGTTCTGTTCTGTTTAGCTAATGTTCTTCTGCTTGTTCTGCTGTTCTATTCTACTTTACTTAGGTTTTTTATTCTGCTTGGTTAATGTACTTTTTTTATTTGTACTTATATTCGTCTGTTCTATTATAATTATTTTTCGTCAATTAACAAGTTGGGTTTGCACTCTTAAACCCAGAATGACTATAAATACTACACCACGGTAAGATTTAATTTACCCAGTCTTAATTCCCCAGCTCCAGCCAGTCTGTGTCTATCCCCATTCGAATGGGGAATAATAATAAACATAAAACGGCAAACAACAACAATAACAACGTCTGAATTCACGTCATAATATTTACTAGTATGAGACCAGTTATCAATAAGCACTCGGTTAAAGAGCATTTGAACTGTCACTCTTAATCCCCATTCGAAAGAGGGTAGACACTACAGCTTAAAGTTAGGGAATTCAGGCTAAATGCATTTCCTAACGCCCCGCGGTGAGCTTGGACATGGGTGTATGACTGGGTTGAATGCTCTAACTATCCACCGTCTATTGCCTAAGCCCCAAAATGTGACTGTTCCCGTAGGCTGTGTGAATAGTTTACGAGATTCTCTTCATTTATAGCTTCACTAAATCTATTTCTAAATAGTTTTGAAGATAAATATCTCAGGTTATTTCTAGGGGTAAATGTTTACTTTTCACACACTGCGATTCCTGTAGACTAACCTAGCCTAACTCAAGCCAATATTACATGAAATAATAGCACAAAATCTTCATATTTGGATTACGTTAATAAGCTAAACCTTTCGATCAATCCCATAATAGGCACCTAATGCACCTCAATCCCATATAAGCAACTGCATTCAAACCTTCTTGGTATTAGGTTAACCTAGCCTTATAAACATTTTAATTATTATAAATTATTGTGTTCATCCTCCCTCCAAAATTTGGCGCCCTCCTTTTGCCTCAATCCTAGATTAAACACCTAATGACATCAGGTGCCTATTATTGGACCAGTCCAAATCTTTTCTTGTTTAATGTGTATTAAATAGGAGGAAGTAAAACTATTCTTATTCTCTCTTTCTCTCCATCTCTCTCTCTCTCTCTCTCTCTCTCTCTCTCTCTCTCTCTCTCTCTCTCTCTATATATATATATATATATATATATATATATATATATATATATATATATATATATATATATATATATATATATATATATATATATATATAAAGACTTTTCCATTAAGCCACATAACTAACATAATTCCTATGATTGTCCTTTCTAATCTGAAACCAACAACCAAAGATCACTAGAGAACAGCACACATCCAATCACCATTAAAGCTGAGCTGGAAATATGTTTACAACCCAACGAGTGCAACGATAATACAAAACATTGTAAAATTCATTAAAAAAAAAATATATCAATTATGAACTCAATTCATAATTGGGACAGGATAAATCAACCAAACCTAACCGAATCTAACCGGAGTCTAGTAAGTTTCATTGGATTTTTATCTAAGTAATGGTTAGATTAAGCTGGGTTTGTCCAATTATATGCGAAAAAAATGACAAAATGTCGAAAAGCCGATAAACTTCACTTAGGTTATGTGATGGATAATTGTGTCGAGACCTAGTATTTCGACGATGTCCGAATATTGCAAATATATCGTTTACCTTAACTTTCGATTCTGAAGCCACTCACGGCATCCTGACAACCTGTAAAGCCACTTCACAACAATTATATTCTCATAAAACCAAGACACGAAGATGTTTTCCCCAACGCACAGGTCCCGCTTAAACTGTTCACAGGAGCGTTACAGTCACGATATGTTCTCCACATGACAAGAAACCTATGATGCACTAGAAGTTTTCTTTCAACGATATGAGCAGGACTCGAACCTTGGTCGGCTTATTGGTCGCGCCTAAACTTTTCAAATGCTAGTAACAAAAGCCAAATCTATCGACAACGTTACCAAAAAACAAGGGACCAGCGAAGAACTACACACACCAAAGTCTAAAGAGAAACTGAGCAATGCTGCCAGGTCAAGCTGTCAAAAATTCCCTAGATTCGCTTACAAAATTTCCGTTTGGCTCAAAATTTCCCCGTTATAGATACATATACAAGGCATATTTCAATGGTTATATACTGCTCATAATCTCATTACATACCTTATTGTTGATCAGTTTGGTAAATGTCATCAGTCATGAAATTTAAATGGGCCTTAGTTATTTCCATGTCTTCAGTAGATGAAGTTTCAAGAGTTCTTTTTGCATGTAACATTACAACTAATGATTCTGTGGTCAAAGAATTTCTCGTTTGTGTTTTCATCAAGTTCACTTGTGAAAAAAACTCTTTCCACGCTTGCACTTGAATGTGGCAAACGTAATAGATTTTTCATGAAATTTCCAACTAGTGCAAACAACAGTGTTTCATCACCTTTCTTCAAATTGCCAAAACTTATAAACACCAATATCAGGCATTATGTTTAATTTAGTGTTTCTAAGCAAGCGCCATTCTCGGTCTAATTCATTTAATTGATTTTCAGGCACTAAATTTGGAAATTTTGCTTCTAAGGGGACTATAGATGGAACAGTTTTCATTAGTATACTTTGCAGATCCAATGCCTTGAGGTTTGTGAAAACTTGGCTGCTAATATTGAACCTTTTCAAAATCTGGGATGCACCTTCAATGTAAAAATTAAGACATCGAAGTCTAAAAGCATCCAGCTGCTGCATATTGATGTCTTTACATGTCTAGAGTGATGCAACCACCCGACCTCCAAGATACACATCTGCCAGTGACAGAAAATTGGAAGGGTATCTTATTCTCACAGACGATAATTCTGTGGATTTCAGGTAGCTTGGTTTTAAATAGTATTCAAGTATGGTATATAGGGCTGCAGAGATTCTGCGGTGAAGGGCATAAATCTTCGGATTTTCAGCTTGGATCTCTTTGTTCAAGTCATTAAAGCTGGGTAACATAAAATCAAGAAATTCTAAATATAGTTTGCTGAATGGATCACTGAGTTTCTGAAGAATAGATTCAGTTGCCAGAAGCCTATCTTCCAATGCAGTTTGGGTGAAAAATAGTTTCAGAGCTGGAGGTTGTTCAAGCAACCGTTTTACAGCGCTATGCAGAGACAACCATCTTGTCTGACAGGGGTGTAATAGCTTGTGCGGTTTCACATTAGTGAATTCCTGGCATTCTTTAAAGACTGCAATCTGTTTTGGTGACAAAAAGTAATTGCAAATATCTCGGGTCATATCTTCAATCCATCTTGGCAATGATTTGCATGCATATGATGCGCAAAGATGAAAAGAGTTGCAAACGCACTTCATTATAAACAAGTTTGGTATGTCATTTTTTAATAGCGATGAGAGTGAATGATTAACTCCCATCATTTCACTGGCCCCATCTGCAGCAAATCCTACCATGTTTTGCTTGTATGGGATATTTTCATCAGCAAACACAGATATAACACATTCATAAAGGCTAATAGCAGTAGCACTTTCCAAGAGAACAAGGGTTAAAAACGAATCATTAATGCCTTCTGGTGTCGCAAGTCTAGCAACAAGGGCAAGGTGTTCCTCTGAGCAGGTCAAATAACTCATCCCTCTTTGTACGACCAAGAACATTTTTCACAACAGCTGTACATTTTGTTCTACCACATTTCATTTTCTTTACCACTTCTAGGTCTGAAAATATGACTTTCATAGCTGGAACAAGTTTATCAGCAACCGAAAAGGGAAGATTAATTTCATTTATCACAGCAGCAAATCGTATTTCAGCTTCCTTCACTTTTTTACTCAATTTTTTTTCCACTGACACTTGGCATATCAAGTACACTCACTAAATGTTAAGCACTTTCAACATTCTTAATATGCTTGGCCCCTGTAAAATGTTTTTCGATCTCAGATTTTCCAGCTTTCCCATCGGAATTACACAGTTTGCAGTGAAAATACAAAGGGCCTTTACTACTTTTTGTTAACCAAATTTTAAATTTGGGACCATTCTCCCACTTTTCGGTGTATTTTTGTGTGTATGGTAGGCGTTTGCGTTTAGTTGGAGCGGTAGACATATCTAAAACAATAATCTCCTAAGAGAGACAACAGCATTTCTGCACCAAACACTTATATTCCGGCAACTACGGTTGCTACGCACTAGAACACTGCTCCGAAGCTCTTTGTTAAGGAAGACGAGAAATCATACAGTGGACAAATCTAAAACGAGTTGAAACAGTTGAACGTTCAAGAGCAAGACAATTTCATCATGCTTGCAATCTCTCTCTCTCTCTCTCTCTCTCTCTCTCTCTCTCTCTCTCTCTCTCTCTCTCTCTCTCTCTCTCTCTCTCTCTCTCTCTCTCTCTCTCTCTCTCTCTCTCTCTCTCTCTCTCTCTCTGCAGCCAATGTATTTTTCAATTTCTTCATCTCATTTGCCACACAGAGTAAAAATATAGAGAATTAGAATAGTTCTCCAGAATTTCCCTAGATTTTCTCTCTTTCTTTTCGGGAATTTCCCTAGATTTTAGTGAATTTTCAAGTTTCTTCCCTGTTTCCCTGTGCCCACCTGAATTTCCCTTAAACAAGGAAATTTCCCTGTACCTGGCAGCACTGAAAATGAGCAAAATCTTGTTGTTCTTTTGTTTATATTTTAATTCAGTAACTTCTCACCAGGTTTTTAATCACCAAACAGTCCAGTTATCTTTAATCACACTTGTTTGGTACTGAGTAGGTGAAGATTGTATTGCTGTAAACACGCAAGAAGAAAAAGGTGATGGTCGAGTTGGAGAAGCGGAGTTGTAAACACCGTTTTGAAAGCGCTGTATATTTCTTCGTTATTTCAGTGAAATAGAACGTTTTGGAACTTTATTTTTTGAGACATTAGGCTTAATGTGACAGTGATTGATTTGTGCTTATAAGTGTTTGTATATAGTGCACAGTCTTAGATTTATAAGCATAATCTTTTGTGGGCGGTACCCTTGGGGTATGGGCGAAAAGAGAACATGCCCGAGGACTATTCTTGCGTCATAAACAGCCTGATGTAAGATGAGTTCTTTTTCTCCGCCTATTAGGAGACAGGACTCCATAGGGCTCTGTTTTTCATTTAGCCCTGATTATAGCGCAGTGTGTAATGTAATTTTTGAAGTATTGAAAATTAAGCATGATGATATAGTTGGATTTCAGCAGATAAGCAAGGCAAAGTATGTCTTAAAATTTAGTAAATCGTACATCTTTCAAGCTTTTTGTGATCAGTACGATGAGAAAGATGTCGATGTTGGTAATGGCAAAACGGTAAAAATCATTAATTTTAGTAGACAATATACTTATATATCCATTCGCTATGCACCATTTGATATGGATAATGCAATTTTGGAGAGAATTCTTGAGAATTATGGAAAAGTTTATGGAATCAGATTAAACCGGTTTGCATACGGAAAGGCTGAGGGACTTCTAAATGGTATACGAACAGCTAGGATGGAATTGAAGAGGAGTGTACCCTCCTCATTAAATATTCACGGTCATAATATCGTATTCTACTATAATGGACAGCAGAAAACTTGCTTTAAATGTGGCAGGGAGAATCACATGGCCGCTGATTGTTACTTTGAATTAGATGACAGGATAAATATATATAATACTACAGATTTTCCTGATATTCAAAGGAAAAGGAATAGTGCACAAGACGTAGAGGAAAATAAGAGGACTGGACACACCATTCAAGAGGTAAATGCTAATAAAGATAACTCTACAGGGAATTTAGAGGAGGGAAGAGCGGACAATGAAACAAAGGATGGAGATAACAAACAAAAAACAAAGGAGCCGATAGTACAAGAAATACAATTAGCCAGTGGAATATGTACAGATGAAAGTGAATGCACAGATGAAAGTGAAGAGGAAAGGACACACATTAGTAGCAGTCAAGAGGAACCATTCCCAAATGATGATCAATCTCTTAACAAGAGGAAAGAGGATGTACCCTTGGAAACAGGTGTAACAACGGTGGAAGTGCATAGGACTGCAGATAAAGATATGGATCAAGGAACTTTTTCTCAATTAAGCGTAAATGAAGAGGACAAAGAAGTGTGTAATGCCCTAGATAAGGTTATAAAAGAAGACATACTTGAAGATAATGAGATAACGGAAATAAATAAAGAAACAAAGGATAGAGATGGCGAATCGTCAAGCACTGAAACCGGTGAAGAAACATTTTCTGAAGGAATGTCGATAAGTGAGGAGTGTAAGGAAGAACAGTGGTTTGTTAAAGTAAAAAAAGGAGGTAAACTCAAAATAAAAAAGAATAAGAAGTTGGAAATTAGTAATGTTAAGAAACGAAAATTGGCAAGGTAATGTTTCTTTTTTTTATCACATTATATTCTCTTTTATATATATTTTTTTCATGGCGCTGACTGTTTGTACGCTAAATATCAATGGTTTGAATGACGATAGGAAAGAATTAAAATTAATTTCTCTTGCTAATCTTTATAAACTAGACATAATAATGTTGCAAGAACATAACATTAAGGCAGGAAATTCATTATATCATATAGAGCAATATTATGAAGTATTTATAAATCCAACTACTTATTTAAAAGGAGGTGTTGCAATATTGATCAGTAAACGATTGTCTCCTATAACTGTTATAAAACAAGAGATGGACTATGAAGGTAGAATACTAAGCTTAAAGATAAAAACTGGTGGTAAGGAAATTCATTTACTTAATGTTTATGCCCCATCGGGCTCGAATAAGAAAAGAGAGAGAGAAGATTTTTTTGATAGATTATTATATTATTTAAGACTAAATATAGATGACACAATTTTTGCAGGGGATTTTAATAGTGTAACTCATGTAAAAGATGTTAGTTCTTTGGATAAAACTGTAATATCCAAAAAATTTTGTGAATTACTTAAAGGGACTGGTTTTAGAGATGCTGCAAGTATCAATTATGTAACAGATTATACATATATTAAGACAAATTATGCATCCCGTATTGAAAGAATATATGTTAAAAGTCTGTTTAATCATATAAATTCATGTAAAACAGTACCTATAGCATTTTCAGATCATTGTATGGTAATTACTAGTATCGACTTTTTGTCAACTAATAAAGGTAAAGGTACGTGGAAATTAAATGTCAGCATTCTAAATAGAGAGGATGTAAAAGAAAATTTTAGCGTACTATGGCAGTTCTTAAAAGGAGAGCAGTATAAGTTTAATAACTTGATCAAGTGGTGGATTTATTGCAAGGAGAAAATTAAAAGTTTTTTTGTTAAAATGTCAAAAAAAAATCTTAGCAGAAAAATATGGGCTGATAAACTTACTACAATGTAGGTTAAAAGAATTATACCAAAAGGCTAATGTAGGAATTATAGACTTTGATATAATACATTCAGTGAAAAATAAAATAGAAAGGATTCAGAATGAAATATGTGAAGGAGTGAAAATAAGGGCTAGAATGAAAGATAAAATTGAAGGAGAGAAAATGTCTCCATATTTATTAAAGAAAGAGAAAGTCAATAGAAATAATAAGATAATGCAGAATATAAAAGGCGTCAATGGACAGATATTGAATAATACTAAAGCAATTTTAACTCATGCTAAAGATTTTTATGGGAACTTGTATGATAAGGTGGAAGGTGACTGTCAGTTACAAGATATGTTACTGGATTTATGTTGTAATAAATTAAATGATATTGACCGTAACGATTTAATTGGTAATATTAGTATGTTAGAATTAGGGAATGTGATTAAAGATATGGGTACAGGGAAAGCGCCAGGAATAGATGGATTACCATCAGAATTTTACAAAGAATTTTGGAAAATAATTAGAAATGATTTTTTTGAAGTGATAAAACATATATTGGACAGACAGGAACTTTCGAACTTACAAAATGAGGGCATAATAATATTATTGAGTAAGGGAAGTGAAGATCAAACACTGAGTGGATGGAGACCAATTTCACTCTTGAATGTAGACTATAAAATCATTGCTAAGTTTTTGGCCAACAGATTAAAGACGGTAATGAATAAATTGATCTCTGTTGAACAGTTTTGCAGTGTTAAAGGTAGATCAATAGTGCATTGCAATAATAATATTAGAGACATTATTCATTATACTTATAAAAATAATTATGCAATGGCCATTATGAAGTTAGATTGGAATAAAGCATTTGATACTGTTCACCACGATTTTTTGTTTAAAATTATGAATAAGTTAGGAATTCCAGATTTGTATATTAGTTGGATGAAAATGTTATATAAAGATTGTTGCAGTCGGTTGAGTATTAATGGAATGTTGAGTGATGTTTTTCCAATTATGAGATCTGTGAGACAAGGATGTCCACTGTCAATGATGTTATATGTAATTTACCAAGAACCTCTCTTTTTAGGTATTAAGAATAATAAAAGAATAATATCACCACAGCTTCCAAATGGATGGAAAATTTGCATGCAAGGATTTGCAGATGATTCATCTGTGTTTGTATCAACAGAGGAATCTATAGTTGAGGTTTTTAAGGAAATACATTTATTTGAAAAAGCAAGTGGTGCCCTTTTAAATAGAGATAAAAGTAGTATAACTGGGATAGGGAAATGGCATGGTAAAAATGACTGGCCTCTTCGTTGGCTTAAAACAGAATATAATCTAAAGATATTGGGAATTTCTTATTGTGAAGACGAAAAGATGACTATGGAAATGAATTGGAATATAATAATAGACAAACTAGAGAAACGGATCAGTATGCTTGCCCAAAGGTATCTTACAATTTTTCAGAAGGCAATAATTGTGAATTGTATTTTATTATCGAAAGTATGGTATGTAGGCCATACACTTCCATTAAGCAAGAGATTTGCACAAAAAGTAAATGTTTTAATATTCAGGTATCTTTGGAGGGGAAGCTATCATCCCATCCGTAGAGCTACCTTGCTT
>JAXCGZ010022731.1:32500-67500 GCA_037179515.1 Halocaridina rubra | reverse complement strand
AATCCATAAGATTTGTTATTCTGATGAAAACCCCTTTGTAAATGTTAGGAAAACTCCTCTAAAACAAACCTTGCATGGATAAAAACCCAGAGGCTTTTCTTTTATTAAGAGTAATAACTTGTTAAATCTTTTGTAAAATTAGATAAAATGCCCGAAATATTACTTGTAAAGATTTAGAACGCAAACTATCTTTTACTAAGATCAAATTACCTTACAAAACACTTTACAAATGTTAGATATACATCCTAAAAGATACCTAAAATATATAGAAAAACTATCAAGATAATCCAAACTATATTCTAAAAGGACACACAAATCATTTATAAATGTTAGATAAACACCTAAAAGATAGCTTGTGAACAGATACATACATAGACAATAGACATAAGCCTCATTTCCCCTTGTAAGGGGGGTGGCCGGGCCAAGAAACGCGCATTCACCAAGATCCATATACACACCTCAACCACTCCTCTCAGCTCCTTGGGGATAGAGGGTTGCCACATCTCCCCCCCTCCCATCCTGCTTGGGTCATCCACAAGGTAGGTGGGCAAGGGTATTCTACAACGAGGACCGACAGCCGCAGCTGGTTTACCCCCACCGCTTCATCAAATGGCAACTCCCCTCACACCCTTCCACCACAGTTCACTGAGATAGCAGGTGAGAACAATCCCTTTGGGCCGCGTCATATATGCACAATCTTCCTCCACTCATTCCTATCTCTTACACGCACTCTTCCCTGTTCCACTGACATTCCACGTGCATTCATTGCTCTTTTCAAGCCATCCATCCATCTCCTTCTAGGTCTCCCTCTTAACCTAACTCCAATCACTTCTGCACTCCACACTCTCTTCACTAATCGTTCACTACTCATCCTTTCCATGTGTCCAAACCATCTCAACACTTTCTGATCTAACCTATCCGCCAGCTTCATTCCAACACCCGTTCTCTGCCTGACATCCTCATTTCTTACTCTATCTATTCTAGATACAGCAATCATATCTCTCAATTTTGTGAACAGATAACCTGAAACATCTTATACTAAGATGGAAAACCCAATAAAATACTTTGTAAATGTTAGATAACCACAGAAAATGCACGTTTATAGTAGATATTCCCATATGAATATTCTGGAAACGTTTGACAGCTAAAGAAAATGCCATACATATGCTAGAAAGAAAGAAAATACCATGTAAATGTTAGATAGCCAATGAGAGTGCCATATAAATGTTAGACGGCCAAATAAATATTAGAAAGTCAAAGAAAACATCATGTAAATATTACCCAGAGAAATGCCTTGTAAATGTTAGACAGCCACACAAAATCCATTCCAATGTTAGAGAACAGAAAACACTATAACAATATACAGAGCCTAAGAAAACGTCATATAAATGTTCAAAATAACCACACAAATATCTTGTTAATAACTAATACTTATCATTAAAACAGAACAACATATCAACAAAGAACATTGAAAATACTATGTAAATATTAGAAAACACCAAAATATATATTACATATGATATTCAACCCCCAGAAACACCTTCAAAACTTATATAAACCCTCCAAAACCCATTTAAAGATGAACAGACCACAATATATATACTTTTCTTTCTTCTTCTTCTACTTTGAGAGCAGCATTTTCCTAGATCATACAGGTCACTGTGAATCACTCGTCTATTGGTGACTAGTGTTGGCTATGGCACTACGTTTTAAGACCGAATGCTCTTTTTGGCAAGAAATTCTTTAATTGATCCGTGCTAGGGTGAACTAGATTACTCCCCCAATGGTTATAGTTTAACCCATTATACTTATTCCGAGATGTATAACCCTATTAAATATCATTGCCCAAATATCCTGAATCTGACAATACAGACAAAAAATAAATCACAGAATCCATAAGAATATAAGATTTAAGTGTGACACCCATCACTATAGGAACAATAGGTCAAAAAGGGCCAGTTAATTATTTTTGCCTGTCTTGCTTGCCACTGTCCAATGCCGCTCTCTGTCTAAAAATGGGTTTTGTCAAGTGATGAGGATTAGTACAATACCCATGGGAAGATGAGGAATAAAGAGATGAATGGAAAAAATAGGTAAATAAATGGGAAAAGTATGAGGACAATGAAGGGTCAAGAGAGAGAAAAGAATAACAAACAGAAATGCCCATGGGAAGAACAAACATGAGAGGATGAATGAGAAGTAAAGGAAATAGAGCCTTATTTCCCTTTATAATGGAGGTGGTTATGTCAGAGCAAAATAGCTTAATTCTTTGCGGGAAGAAAATACAGATGAGGGGATTCCCAGTCCTCTCCCTCCATCCAATTTAATCGACTGCTACGACACGGAGGGAAACACGGAGGAAGTAATCCTACCCCCTCCGACAGGGAGAATATATATATATATATATATATATATATATATATATATATATATATATATATATATATATATATATATATATATATATATATATATATATATATATATATATATATATATATATGTGTGTGTGTGTGTGTGTGTGTGTGTGTGTGTGTGTGTGTGTGTGTGTGTGTGTGTGTGTGTGTGTGTGTGATTACCTAATTGTGTTTACGGGAAAGAGCCCAAAGCTCGTATCTTCCCGTCTCCTCATCGGTTCCATTTTAGGCTTAGTGATACTTATCATACCTGTCCTTAAAACTATGGATTGAGATACCATTAACTACCTCCTCGCTTAGCCAATTCCAATTATCAACTACTCTTACACTGAAAAAGTATTTCTTTACATCCTGCAAACAAGTTTTCTTACGAAGCTTCAAACTATGACCTCTAGTTCTAGAGCCAGCCATATCAAAATATCCATCCCTATCCACTCTATCATAACCATGAAGGAATTTAAAGACTGTCACCATATCCCCCCTCACTCTTCTAGGTTCCAGTGATGGTAAGTCTAATTCCCTCAGCCTCTCATCATAACTGAGATTGCGTATTTCTGGCACCAGTTTCGTGGCATGTCTTTGAACTTTTTCAAGCTTAGCTATGTGCTTTTTCAAGTGCGGATTCCAAAAGGGGGCTGCATATTCGAGTTTTGGCCTCACATAGGTTACATAAATAGTTCTCAACATTTCCTTGTCCATGTGCCTGAAGGCTACCATTACATTTGATAAGAATGCATATGCTGCCCTTACTATGCCATTTATATGTATTTCTGGAGACAAATCTGCCAGTATGTTTACTCCTAGATCTCTCTCATTTTCTGTCTCTTGAAGTTGTACTCCAGCCACCGAGTAGTCAAGCTTGGGCCTTCTTGCACTTGTACCCATTCTCATTACCTTACATTTTGAAGTATTGAATTTCATTAGCCACTTTTCTGACCACTCATGCAGATTATTTAGATCCTCCTGAAGTTCTCTACCATTGTTCTCGTTTTTTACTTTCTTCACAACCTTTGCATCATCTGCAAACATATTCATGAATGAATTTACAGACTCTGGTAGGTCATTTACATATACAAGGAACAAAAGTGGCCCTAAAACTGAAACCACTACTAACTCTTCTCCATTCAGACACTGAGTGTCTTACTCTAACCCTCTGTTCCCTTCCTTCTAAGTAAGTTTTTATCCATTCCAAAACATTTCCACATATTCTAGCCATTGATTGCAGCTTCCTAAGAAGTCTCCCATGTGGAACAGTGTCAAACGCTTTCTGTGTGTGTGTGTGTGTGTGTGTGTGTGTGTGTGTGTGTGTGTGTGTGTGTGTGTGTGTGTGTGTGTGTGTGTGTGTGTGTGTGTGTGTGTGTGTGTGTGTGTGTGTGTGTGTGTGTGTGTGTGTGGGGGCGAGCGGGCGCGAGTGTTCGTAAATAAATATACAACAAGAAATAAAATAAAAAAATAACGATATGAATGAACAAAATATACTCACTACAAAATGACTCAAAATGTTATCATATTTGCAAAAAAAAAATAATTCAAATTCAATTCAGACTTCAGCCTGGACCGTTAAATTTGCTGTTCCACCACTGACCCAAACCATCTATTTATGCATTCAATTAGCACTCAGAATTGACAACGAACTCTTAATCCCGTTACCCAAGAATTCTCAAGCACATCCAGCAAAGATATGTACAGCGACTTACTTCTGTAATTATTAAACAAATATAAAATGGCAAATATAGTATTTCCATTTACGCATTTTCTTCGGTTTATATGACACTCCTTACCATAATGTCAATGGGGCGGATAGACAGGCTGGAACTGGGGAATCAAGGCTGGATGCCTTCCCTAACACCCAACGGTTGGGATCGAACACGGATTTATCATTCCTGAGTCAAGCGCTCTAATCACTGAGATAAAGCTTATTACAGTAATCAAAAAAGCAAATAATAAAATAAATATTAATGCTAAGACGAAATTCATAAGATTAAAATTATGTATTTTATAAAGAATCAACAAAAATATTTTCGATTATTTAAATTTATAATTATTCAATTTTACTATGAACGATTTAATAATAATAATAATAATAATAATAATAATAATAATAATAATAATAATAATAATAATAATAATAATAATAATAATAATAATAATAATAATAATAATAATAATAATAAATGCACCAATTATTCGAGAAAATTTAAAAAAAGGCAAGCTATTAATCATTATTAAAATCGTCCAAATGTCATTTATGACGGAAGGCAGGTCACGCATTTTCCCAGGTCAAATCATGCCAAAAGACTTAAATCTTGAACTGTCCAATCACCTGTGAAAACGTCATCAGTAGGTGTGGCTACCTGACCGAATAAATAGTGTTCCACTCGACACCTCTCATCAGAAAACTGGAAACAGCCACAAGAGAGGCGACAGAAGCTTAGGTCCAGAGCTCAAAGTGTGATTTTAAGAATCCTAGTTTTGGGAGATATATTTTGAAATATACAAAAAGAAACAAAAATGAATACCACTTACGAAGAAAATAGGACCGAGAACTCGGAGGCTATACGTCTGTACCTCAAAAAACTCCAGGGCTTAGTTCCAGGATGCCCCAAGAACCACGCAATGCCCAGTCTGGAGGTTCTTCAACATACCATCAATTACATTGGAGATCTTCAGGAGTCTCTCTCCGATTCCTCTGATTCTGAGACGCCTCCAATCAGTCCAACAGAGCTCATGAGTTTCAGCGATGGTTTCAACGGTTATGGAGAACAGCCTTGTCAGACGCGTTACGAGCAGAGGGATAGTTACCCGTCTACGAGCTACAGAGGAAGTGTTTACAGGAACGATCACTTCGATGGCTTCGGGTCTTCCTACACTCAAAATACCACACAGGACGACTACAACAGGCCACTGATTTTGGACGACTACAACAAACCACTAAATGATAGTTACAACTCCTCTAATTATTCGAGGGGATACAGTGATTATCGGAACGACTACAGGAGTGGTTACAATAATGATTTCAGCACGAGCTAGCTCTGAAGTAGGGAATATAATGCATACTAAACTCCCTTTTGAAACTCTAGTCCTATTCAGAACGAAGAATACATGTACTGTTTAAACTAAGCAATAAAAGGCAGTTCATTGTAATTTTAATTGTGTTCCTCTGTATATATTGACTTCTATAATTGTTTATATAAATATATTATAATTTAATTCCTGTGTCATGAAATACAAATAGTAATAAAAATAATTGTTAACGGTACGTGTATTATTTTGAACCATTTACACTGAAAATTTTTTGTCTGTTTGCTAGCATGAATGAAAAAAATATATTCTGACAAAGTTTTTTTAGAGTATTTTTACATAAGAGAAAAAATTAAAATAGAAAGAGAAAAAATATGCTCTATTATAAGCAAAATATGCTAACTGTCGACACTAGAAATAAAAAAAAAGTGAAATAAACTCATGAAAATATATAAAAAGGAATGTGATAGATGCAAAAAAATAAAAAAAAATACTGTCATCACACTAAAAACAAAAATACATAAAATTATGAAAAAAAATAAAAAGGGCATGATAAATAAAATTACACAGACTGTTGACATTAAAATAAAAAAAATGGGCAACAGATATAATTATGAACATATATAAATGGGGATATGTTAAATACAAAAATACATAGATATAGATATTGTTGCAGACACACTTAAACACACAAAGTAAGGAAAATACTTATCAAAATAAAAGGCATAAGGTAAATATATAAAAAAAAACTAAATCTGGACGCAAAAAAATAAAAAATTTACATGAGAATTTAGTGGGATTTTTTCCGTACTGCATGGGTGTTTAAGTGTAATAATAATAATTAATAATAATAATAATAATAATAATATATAATAATAATAATAATAATAATAATAATATTAATAATAATAGCTGTAATAATAATAATAACTATAATAATAATAATAACTATAATAATAATAACTATAATATTATTATTATAATTATTATTATTATTATTTACTTTCACATCCCCAACGAGTAAAACGAATACATGTATACAACACATCAAAAATAACTAAAACTAAAAAAAAAAAAATTATATAATCAAATTGTTTCTTAACTTAGCCTAATCAAACTTAACCAAGTATTACAAGATATTTCATGAAATATTTTTTCCCATCTGGGGGTGTACAAGCATACATTTACTAAGGAGACTTCGCAAATAAGGATATAGTAACGCTGATGTCCTAAATTTCCAAATTACGCAAAATGTGCGTACGGTTTGACCACTTCTAAAGAGCTATCTTCAGGCTAGCTTTATATTGACGGAGACTAAATATTTCTGTCTGACAAGATATCAAGATTACCACAATATCATTTAAGGTATTGAATTAGGCACAAGTGATCACTTTTCAAGCAACTTTATGTATCGAAAATGAACAGACCAAAAGTATCACACACTAGACGAAAAAGGCGGCAATACAGAGTCAGTGTTACCATAAAAACAGAAAACCAAAACAATGTACAGTTCGTTATGACAAAAAGAATCAAAATCAAGGGATCACTTTACAACAACAACAAAATTATTAATAAATAAAGTGAAAATATATATATCAATTAATAAATAAATTAATATATAAATAAAGAAGACATATATCATACCACTACAACACTCCAAATAAAGAAAGAAATTACACTATGCCACTACAACAACTACTCACTTCGTCAACTGACGGGTCAGGTGCTAAGAGATGGCAGATTCATATTATATTTATCCATTTTTAATGAACATTTTGAGATATATATATATATATATATATATATATATATATATATATATATATATATATATATATATATATATATATATATATATAGATATATATGAGAGAGAGAGAGAGAGAGAGAGAGAGAGAGAGAGAGAGAGAGAGAGAGAGAGAGAGAGAGAGAGAGAGAGAGAGAGAGAGAGAGAGAGAGAGAGAGAGTCTTGTATTTCAAATATCTGCTACACAATTGATGCTCAGCTCTTAAGATCTGAGAAATAACCATGTGCTGGTAAAATGCGTATGCTCTAATTTCATGACATAAAGGATTGCTTAACTAAGCTAGTTCAAAAGAATAGTGGGAATAATATCACATAAAAACAAAAAGAAAATGTTACAATATTTCATAATGTCATAATATGTCTTGGGAAAATTTACTTTGTATTCGGTATCTTAGACGATGCGAGGTAATTCAGTAATGACCTTTTGTTATTTACTGACATCACATTAAATACTCAAGGGTAGGTTAGGTTAGGCTAGGTGACTTTTTCTTTCTATGACTATTTCTGCAATCAAAACTTAATGTACTTTTTTTCAGACATATGCACGCGCATATAAATTTCGACAGAGCTAGCAGGGAGCGATATTTTGACTTGGTTGGCTCTCGAACCAGAGGTCACAGTTTGATGCTTTGCAAAACAACTTCTTAGCAGGATGTGGAAGTAACTTTTTAGTGCAAGAATAGTTTATGACTGGAATTTTCTAAGCGATGAAACTTTAAACGGGGGAAGCGATACTTTGATATGGGTGGCCCTAGAACTAGAGATCATAGTTGAAAGTCTGATAAGAAATCTTTCCAGGAGGTAAGGGAGTACTTTTTTAGTGTAAGAATGCATGATATTTGGTATTTGCTTAATGAGGAAACAATTAATGATAAATTCATTCATGGTTTTCAGGACAAATAAGAAAAATGTTAATGAGTATAAAAATGAAAGCGACCAGGAGACGGGGAGTTAAGAGTACAAGGTTATTTCCCGTGAGCAACACTAGGTAAATATTCATGTTTTTACTCACCAATGAAGAACCTGAGGTTACGACCAGTCTTCAAATTAAGAGAAGTGTTCTATCTGCAAGTATATATATTTCTATTCAAAATTCAGCAACTAAACTAAAATTATTTGTTGATAATAATGACACTGGACTTGTTAATACAGTATGTACAAACAACTACTCTGAAATATATATGCAAATGAATAAATACATAAATATACTTGATAAAGACGATATAGTCATAGTAAAAATACTATGCAGGTCTACGAATATTAAAACTATAAGTAACAGATTAATAAATATATAAATACATTAATAAAAATATAGATAAATGTGATGCAAACCTTAAATATTAACCAGAAATGGTGTTATAAAAGCACGTTTATCTTAAAGCGCTATTAGAGAAATCTAATCGGAAAACACGTGTGTTTTAAGCCTCTTACAACCCCCTTTCAAGCACCCAATCCTGCAATACTCACTAAAGAAACAATTAGAAAATAAACATCTTAAAATACCCGTGTTCTGCTGCTCTCATAAAAAAAAAACACCACACACACATATACACGAAAGACAATCACGTGTGCTTTTGAGCCTTTTCCAACCCTCAAACACAACGTTCATTAAAATTAAAAAAAATTAAAAAAATAAAAAAAAACACCTGTGGTTTTAAGACTCCCATACCCCGACCCCCTCACCCTTAATGGGGTAAAGGGGGCGGGGCCCTCCGAACTCGTCAAGTCGAGGACAGAATTGTTGTGGATTTAACGACTTGAGTTGAACAAATACTTAAAAAGGATATTAGTAAGTCCTTAAATAGGATATTGTGATAGGTACAGCGGCTGAATAAAAGGACCTTTATTTCTATTTTTCTCAAAGGATCAAGGTATTGTTCAGGTAGTGGGTTAGTGTATATTCGTGTACAAGCGTGTTTGTGTGTGTGTGTTCGTGTGACTTTTTGTAAGTGAATTGTTCCGGTTTTACGTCACGGATTCCCTTTTCAACCAAAAGCTAGGACGGTTGCCTTCTTGCAAAGGACTTGTTTTGGCAGATGTAATCGTTACCCTGAGTGCATGCCCTTGCTAACCTCAGACCGTGACGGGGCGCAAACCCTCGACCTAACGCCTCAGAGTCGCGGACGCTACCGTTTGAGCCACAGTGGCTACACTTTTTTTTTGTAAGTGAACTATTATTATTATTATTATTATTATTATTATTATTATTATTATTATTATTATTATTATTATTATTATTTTACGAGAACCGCACCATGTCTTCATTGGTTCAGTGGATGTAGCGCCTGTCTCCGCCCGGGCCCGAGCCCCCAAGGCGATATAAATAGCTTCTCTCTAAGAAGGGCAATCAAGGAAAAGGGGAGGGTAATAGTGTCTTTTATTTAGTAACAACCCCTGTCAACCTTGGAGCTCATTGAATACAACAGTAGAACAGCATCTTCACAGCCTCGATACGAATGACGCAAAAATACTCGTTCCTCAGCAAGCCTAAGGTTGTGAAGATACTCATCCACCATACATATAGAGCACTTTCACTATGTTTGCTGGGTAAGCAGAGGCCACAACTGTCATCCGGTCGTCACTAGCCTCTCCTTTTCCTTTGAGGTTCAAGGTAGAGTCGCTATACTTCCGACCTTGTGGTGTTGAACCTTTCCTATGGGTGTGAGACCAACTCCTAGCAGCTGAGCCACGAGGGGTGAGTTACTATGATAGTGGATTAATATATATGTAATGTGCTTATTTGGTTATTGTATGGCCCGAATGAGATTGGGATTTGAATTAAATGCGAAAATGAAGCCACGAGTGAGGTTGGGGAATCTGTAATATGAACGTAGTGGCATTCAGATAGAATGCGTTCATTCCTAAGTATAGCAGATATAAGCTATAAGATTGGATTCCTTTTAACCTTCTGTGGTGTGTAGTTGGTAGCGCCTTGACTTAGTAATTATAAGTCCTAGATTCGAGTCCCGGTTGGGATAAAAATTATTCACATATATATATATATATATATATATATATATATATATATATATATATATATATATATATATATATATATATATATATATATATATATAAGGAGAGTGATATAGATAGACAGATAGACAGAGAAGAGAAAACAATCGACTGTGCATAATTTAACTAAAGATTATCACAATCATTATGAAACATTAAACATATTGTGAACAGCTAAACACTATCATTCAAAAGTACAATGTAAAAATATAAAGCCCATTACATAGAGCTAAAAGCTATCTCTTAAAGCTACAAAAATCACGAGTAATTTTTTATGCATATCTGGGGAGAGATTAACACCTTGGTTCTAAGACGGAATACCTGAGAGGGAATTAATGGTCTGCTAAGCCACGCCCACCGCCTCAGCTCAGTTCAGCCCAGGGGATGACATATTTATACCTGTTTTGTGATAACATACACAACACATACGCATATACACCATTATTATTATTATTATTATTATTATTATTATTATTATTATTATTATTATTATTATTAAGGTTATAATGGGGTATTTTCAATGGCTAAATGAGGCTTAACAACCAAAATCCTTCATCTCTAGGTCCTCAGTACTTCGACTATTCATTCAGCCTGTTCTTTTCATAAGAACATAAGAACATAAGAATAGAGGACACTGCAACATGCCTACTGGCACACACGAGGCAGCTCCATTTTTGAATTGCATTTTCAGCATGTCTAACCTATTCTATTCTACTCTACTTATTTATTCTATTTTTCTTTTTATGATTTTTCTAATAAGCACTAACCTATTCATACCCACCCTACCTCTGTCATATGTCTATCTAATCTACATTTGAAGGTGTCTAAGGTATTGGCATTTACTATCCTACTAGGAAGCTTGTTCCATGCATCAGCTACTCTATTACCAAACCAATTTTTACCAATTTCCCTTCTGAACCTAAATTTATCAAGCTTAAATCCATTATTACGAGTTCTGGTTTGATCATGAATTTTTAAAACTTTATTAATATCTCCCTTGTTAATCCCTTTAAACCATTTATACACTTCAATCATATCCCCCCTAACTCTTCGCCTCTCTAGAGAATGCAGATTAAGTTTTTTTAATCTGTCCTCATATGGTAGATTTCTGATATTGTGTATCATCTTGGTCATTCTTCGCTGCACTTTTCCTATTGTGTATCAATCCCTTATTTTTACCTTGTCCTTAATCTTCTATTTTTTCTTCGCCTTAATGTTGTCTTGATGCCCGGGCCTGATGAGGGCAATTTTCTCGCCAGTCCTGGTGTCACACTCATAATATATATATATATATATATATATATATATATATATATATATATATATATATATATATATATATATATATATATATATATATATATATATATATATATATATATATATATATATATATATATATATATATATATATATATATATATATATATATATCAACAAGCAAGTGCTTAGGAATCTTGATAATGGAGACCAATATTTAAAAAGGAGAACGAGTTAAAAAGAATAATTATAGGCATGTAAGTTTAACGTCAACAGTGGGTAAGATTCCAGAATCCATCATTGCAAATAAAATAAGGGCACATCTAGAATTACACAGACTGATAAAACTTTCACAACACGGGTTTCTGAAGGGTTTTTCGTGCCTTACAAACTTACTGTCTTTTTATTCAGAAGTTTACGAGGCAGTAGATTGTGGCAAAGAATACGATATAATATATCTAGATTTTAGCAAAGCTGTTGACAGAGTTCCTCACAAAAGCTTGAAGCGCATGGTATAGGGGGAGCTATTCTCAGATGGATCAAAGAATGGTTAATAGACAGAAAACAGAAGGTTTGCATAAATGGAGAGAAATCGGAGTGGGGCTCGGTTACTAGCGGGGTACAACAAGGCTCGGTACTTGGTCCTCTATTATTCATCGTATATCTAAATGATCTGGATTCGGGTGTCAATAGTAACCTAAGTAAATTCGCAGATGACACTAAAATAGGTAGAATTATAAATGGAAAAGAAGACATTCCTGCTCTACAGGAAGATCTAAATAAATTGTCTGAATGGTCGGATAAGTGGCAAATGGAAGTTAATGTTGAAAAATGTAAAGTAGTTAAAATGGGTACTATAAAAGACTATACGAGTTAAAGCTAAATAACCATGAAATCATGAGTTCTCAGTGTGAAAGGGATTTGGGAGTTCTTGTGAGTAGTAATCTTAAGCCAAGAGAGCAATGTACAACAGTCAGAAATAGAGCAAACAGAATTTTAGGATTTATCTCAAGAAGTGTTGGCAATAGGACGGAAAAAGTTATTTTGCAGCTCTATCTTGCATTAGTTAGGCCCCATCTAGATTATGCTGTGCAATTCTGGTCACCCTATTATAGGATGAAAATTTAATCCTTGGAGAGAGTGCAGCGAAGAATGACCAAGATGATACACAATATCAGAAATCTACCATATGAGGACAGATTAAAAAAACTTAATCTACATTTTCTAGAGGCGCAGAGTTAGGGGGATATCATTGAGGTGTATAAATGGTTTAAAGGGATTAACAAGGGTGATATTAATAAAGTTTTAAAAATTCATGATCAAACCAGAACTCGTAATAATGGATTTAAGCTTGATAAATTTAGGTTCAGAAGGGAAATTGGTAAAAATTGGTTTGGTAATAGAGTAGCTGATGCATGGAACAGGCTTCCTAGTAGGATAGTAAATGCCAATACCTTAGACACCTTCAAATGTAGATTAGATAGACATATGACAAAGGTAGGATGGGTATGAATAGGTTAGTGCTTATTAGAAGAATCATAAACAGAAAAATAGAATAAATAAGTAGAGTAGAATAGAATAGGATAGACATGCTGAAAATATCATTCAAAAGTGGAGCTGCCTCGTGTGTGCCAGTAGGCATGTTGCAGTGTCCCCTATTCTTATGTTATGTTTCTGTTTCCTATCTCTGACTTCCTATCTATGATTATTATTATTATTATTATTGGGGACCACGGCTGGGTTTGAGAGCTAGACTCGGGAAGTGACACTCACATTCGAGCCCACCAAGTGTCGTTAGGAAGGCCATCCAGACTTAATTTCCCAACTCCAACGCGTTTGTGTCCACCTCCTTTCGAATAGGCTTTGAAATTGGCAAAATGACAAACAAATTTATTATTATTATTATTATTATTATTATTATTATTATTATTATTATTATTATTATTATTATTATTATTATTATTATTATTATTATTATAAACCTCTGGGTGCAGGCGATAAACTCATTATTTATGTCTTATCATTCGACGTCAATTTCCTTTGATTTTATATTGGTCACCAATCTTTAAATACACCATCTATAATATATTCTTATCAACAACAATTCTGTTATTCTAGTCATCTACAGTTAATCTATCTTTCTGTTACATATAACAGACTTTTAAAAGTTATAAACTGTTCCTAAATATAAAGTATATGATATAATTAAATACCGTAGTATATTTAAGTAAAAAAAAATGGTTAATCATAAATTTATACGTTCAATTCGTTTTCTCTCACACACAACATCTCTAAGAAAACGGTACTCGTATGCTTTTAGGGCAGACTTTTTACTTTCTACTATTGCGCCATTCTCTAGTGAAGTGGTTCTCAAACCTTTTTCTGTGTAGTGCTCACTTTCAACTGGCTGCATAGCCCAACACCCCCTTCTTTTGGGAAAGGCAGGAAATGTGAATAAATATTCTCAATGTGGCTGATAAAAAAAATTTACTAAAAAATGCAGAGTACAAGATTTAAAAATTGCATAGATAAAAGTGAATATCTAAAATTGTTATTTTACCTTAATTGAGACTTAATGGCTTCCTTGTGCTTGATGAGATCTTGCGAGATTTTTTATATCAGGTAGTAAGTTGTGCCTTATTTTAAACGTAATCTTTTGCAACAGGCATTGTCTTCATTGTTTAGCTTTTGTTTTATTTAAGTAAATATTACAGCCTTGTCATGTATAACAGAAATGCTATTGAAGTAAAAAATTAATTTTATCATATTAGCTCACCGCCTCCCTCAGTGACCCCAAGAACTTACTGCCCTCCTCAGCAAGCCCAGCGCCCCCCTGGGGTCGCTATCGCCCAGGTTAAGAACCACAGCTCTAAAGGATCACGTAATGTTTTTAGTAACCAAATAATGACAAAAGTTATTTTAAGTCACGCTGCATTAATTACTTACCCATTAGTCATAATACATTCTAAAAAGAGACAAGATGGTATTTTTTATAGTGACACCGGGACGGGGGAAAAAAGGACTGCCTTCATCGGACCTGGGCACGAAGAAAACGAAGTAAATATAAATAGAGATGGAGAGTGTTGTGACTTGTCAGAAGTGAACAGATAATAAGAGAGGTGTAACGAATATCCAAGAATATTCGGTGTAGATGTAGGCATAGAAAGAGAACCGTAACTGAAGGATGACTTAACACCGAACTCTCCTGGACAGTCCTATTTAAGTCAAAAAGATTGTGATTCTCTTCACAATATCTTTTGTAGGAGATTAAAAAGTATAACCTGAAGTATTACCCTGCAAAAGCAGATTGATTTCAACCATTAAATTATATCTGAAAGATTATAGATATTCAATGGCTGCAATCCCCCTTGTAACTGGGTGGCCGAGTTAAAGCAAGCACTCACCAGAAGCTAACAATTATGCAAAATGGTATAAAAGTAGATTATCAACTTAAAACTTTAGACAGTATTAATTTTAGTGCATAAACTTAAACAATGCAGCTTACCGGATGGGAGAAATCACCTATGTGTTACTTAGTTAAATGAACAAAATATTTTGAGCTTTAATTTGAAAATACTATAACATGCAGAAAATAAGTTTTTTGAATTAAAGCAATGTAAGCATGATGGTATTGGGAAAATGTACGGCATAGTGGCATTAGCAAGTTCCTCACTCCATAAACAAGCATGTACTGTACAAGCAACATTTTCCTTGTGAATATTTGTCAGACTCGCAAAGTTTTGTTGTCTTTGGGGGAAAGCACTTCCACTACCTGCTATCCCTTATTCTGAGTCACCTTGATTTAAATAAAAATTTCAGCTTCGCAATTTAGTTGTCTTGAATTCGAGGTTAATCCGAGCCTCCCAGAATTTAAGTAAAATAATTCTGGCTGCACAATTCAGTTGTCTTGAATTCTAGTTTAATCTTGTGAAAATGCGTTCACGATTGCATTCATACGACAATCTCAACTTCATTACACTGGAGTCGACTAAAAGGGTCTCTCAGATTTTATAGTGATGGAAGCTTGGACATTAATCAGATAAACTTTCTATTGAATATTTTCATGAAAGAAATCAACACATAATAGATATGATTATACTGCAGTTATTTTTATATCTTTAGAAGAATTAAAGCGTGGGGAAGATTAAGTTTCTTCTAGATATTAATTCCTGTCATGAAAGAAGGTTGATAGAAAACACACAACAACACAATTGTTTCTACACTACGAAAAGACTCTTCGGCGGTCACTTCTCAAAGACTCCTTCTCGCCGGAGACATTGAAAACAACACAGAAAACATATCTTGGAACACTGCAATGCACGTAAGCATATATGCCACCAACACACTATACACTCCCTGAGAGGTCTGTGGGAAAGCACGGGGTCAGCAATGACCTTCCTTAGGAACTAATAACAACTATAGTGAGAAAATGCCGTAGTTGAATATAGTACTGTCCTTAATTATCTCATCAGACTGCATCAAACAAGAAATATGTGAATTCATGGAGATAAGAAGAGAAGGATTTTTGGAAAGTAAGAAATGAGAGATTGGGAAATAAACATGTTAATGATTTTAGAAAGCAAAATACCATGTTGGAAACAGTTTGAACACATGGAAAGGATGGAGAAAGGGAGATAATGATAAAGCAGAAAATCAACAGTTTAAAGATATTAGAAAGCAAAATAACATTGGGTAATTGGCTTATACATATGGAACGAATAGAGGAAGAGAGATTAAAAGGGATATATTACGTAAATTTACTGGATTCCAGAACCAGAAGTATGCAAAGATGGATGGGATGGCTGAAGTTTTGTCATAGAAGTCTTGACATCTAAGAAAAAGAAAGGAGCGTACAACGAACTTGGTAAATATTTAGCTTGACATTAGAAACTTTGCAACACCAATATGGGCAGAAGTAACTTCAATGAGGATCACCTAAATTGATATATGTTCAAGTATGGGCTTGACCTCGTTCAATATTCCTGATGTGAAGACTTATGAGCAAGAGTGAATGTGTAAAGGTAGCAATTACATAAGAGAATATATATTTTCTATTTTTTTTACATTTTAATAAGGGTCAAAGGGGCACAGTTGTTCTCCTATCAGTGAAATCTTTCAGCCTGCTGTGGTGACTGGAGTTTGAAGGTACTTTAAAGTCCTGTCCATTTTTCCATATTAATGGAACACGATGCATAAATTCATCTCTTTTTTTTTACATTGGGATAAATGCATACTGAAAATTTTCATAGAAGTATACTGTTAGTATTATACATGCATATACAATGGTCGCAATTATTTTGTGAGGGGAGTAGAGTCAAAGCAAACACATGCACTACATAACAACTACTTAACAGATTTATCTCTAGAATTTACAAAATAATGATACTTAGAAAATTCTACGGGAACACGAGTCCAGTCTACATTGTTAGTACAGTAATGACATCTACATGAAAATTAACTCTTATGCAAAGATAAAATTACTCTAAGTTACACAATTAACAATATTTACCTCCTCGCATCAGGTTAATAGATGCGACTTAACAGTTAACATTATAACTCTATTTTCATAATTATGTCAAAGACCACAACATAATGCCCGTGTCTTCAATTCCTCGTTAGTGATGGACCACTTAATACACCAATAAGGTCACTATATACTGAGTGCATCATATTGACCAATAACCTTAAGAGCTTCTCTCTCTCCTGTCTGCAGGGCCCCATCTACGGTACCATAGCGCCTATTATGCGTATGCTCGCCCGCCCAGAATATAATCTGAAAATAAATACATTCATCAAAAAGCAGCAACACAAGCGATTATATTTTTATAACAATACTCAACTAGTTGCTGGCCGTTATATGTTTCCCTATTAATTCCCATTATGGGAGTGGGCATCTACAATGGCAGCAATTCCCCTTATAAGGGGTGGCCGAGTCTAAGGACACACATTCACTAAGGTCCTTGTAACAACAGGAAACAATTAGTACATATTTTTGGTTTCAAACTTAACACCATATCCGGCAGAAGCCAACCGAAAGATAAAAATTGTGTGGAAAAAATTCTAACCTTCTTTCCTTTGGAATTAGCGATGGGTTTGGCCAAGGTGTTCTTGATTTCAGACCTTCCTGATCACCTTTCACTGTCACATAGGAATTATAAGAGCCTCGCATCCATATGTTTTTCCCCCATCGACTCCTGAAGAAAATAGAAATAAAAATTATAAATGAGATAGTATATTCCAGTGAATATGAAGAGTGACCACACCCTAAGCAAATAAACTGATTCAGCAGACTCACAATATTCTCTGATATTTTATCTTCTGAAGTATAAGGCAGCTTTCACACCAAAATGGCACGTCGCACGTGGCATGCCACGTGCGACGCGCCACTTCGGTGTGAAAGCGGCCAATCAAATCCAATGAATGAAAGAGTTCAATCCCCTTTTTTATGTTCTTCATTAGTTCTTATGACACTCATGGAAAATGAAGGGTGTGGAATTCATTTTCATCAATCAATAAGGTATCCTTTTGTAGTCGCTTAGAGCATACTCATATTCTTCCATCCTTAACAGCAGTTACATATTGCATAATTATAATGATAATATAATAACAAACATACATATATGAAATAAGGGCAAATATGATCAGTTATCAAGATGTTTGCCGTTTTATGTATCACTAATAATCCCCACTATGAAGGCCAACACTGACAGGTTGGAAATGGAGATTTAAGTCTGGATGCCCTTCCTAACACCCTGTGGTGGGCTCGATCGCTAGTCTGTCACCTCCCGAGTCAAGTGCACTAATCACTGCACTACCTAGAACATATTAGCATGCAGAATAGCGTGATAATATGCCCTTAACCCCCCCTATCCCTTTTAGGTGCCTCTTACAGCTTGCAAGGCCTGCGTGAGTGGAATTCTTTCACCTCCAACGCTTTATTTCTTGCGTTTGTGTCCACCCCCTATTAGAATGGGGATTCAATGTGACACGCAAAACGTAATAAAAACTGACCTCCTGAAGAAAGTGGGTTCAGGAATATACTGTCCAGTAACTTGTTTGAGATGCTTAAGAAAATGTTGTTTGACGACTTCTTCAGGCAACTGTTCCATGAGGAGAGCATCATCACCACATACAAAGCTTTGGAGCAGATTTCGTTGCTGGTGGATGCTTAGGACCTCCATTATACCATAGAGCCAAGACTGTGGGGAAAATCATAGAAAAAAAGGAGTCAGAAATTAACAGCTTAAACAACTGCGGATTTTATGAGTAACCTCAAGAACTCCATGTAAAGTTAAATAACCTCGTACATTATTACGTTAGGTTAAGTTAAGTTAAAGTAGGGGACTTACCTTGTAAATATGAATGACTCTAGAACACCATAGGGTTACTCTTCTTTACATGATTCAAAAATTGTACAATAAGACGTTTTTCAGAAATGAACAGCTTAAACCATTTTGTTACAGAATCAGTACTATAAGGCACATTATATCTAGAAATGCTGAACTTCTACCATGGTTAATTAAAGACCAGAAATAATGATCAAAATATTAATGTAAGCACTCTAGTCTAGACTAATATGTATCTTAGGAGCTTTACGTGAAATTATTATGACAAAGAAGAATATTGAACAAAAATAAATGCTAATATTCTTTCTCTTTGCACACATACCATATAAACATATTAACATCATTGCTGTTGTTATTTGCCTTTTTATGTGTCAATATTAATCGCCAATCGAAAGGGAGTGCAAAAAGATTGGTTGGAAATAGAAAATTGAGATGGATGCCGTTCCTAGCGCCCCGAGGTGAGATCGAACACGGGTTTGACACTTCCAGAGTCGAGGGCTCTATCCACTGTTCTAGTGCGGTCCCCAAATATATTATCATCATATATTACAGAGATTACGAAGGTCATGAATTTAAAACGAAGAAGAACCTTTCAAGTTGAATTCTGATGGACAATCAAGAAGACTGTAAACTCAGCTAAAAAGATATAATATCATCTTACCCAAATGTAATATAAGATTTCCATTACAGGAACCATTTAAATAAGAGAAATAAAGATTGAAGTATTTTTTCGTGTGTATATATATATATATATATATATATATATATATATATATATATATATATATATATATATATATATATATATATATATCGATAGATAGATAGATCTATAGCATAATAATATGTCCATTATGTTTTTCAAATTATCAAGAGTCAGAATATACTGGATTCAATATAAAATTTCAGGTTTAACAATATAATTTGCTTGTTCATCTTTCTGCTTGAATGCACATTATTTATATTTTAATATGAACCTTTATTCCACTTTGGAAACTTACCTCCTCCTCAGGGAGGTCAAAACTGGTGAAGATAATTTGAAGGTCTAGTGGTCTGTTACCCCACCAGGGTCTACTCCAACCCATCTGAACTTTGTCGCAAAGCCCTAACTCAATTTTCTGCAAAATAAAAATCTGAATTACAATATAATACCAATATTGCAACACTAATTTATACCATTTCCTATCAGTTTTTCCTATCTTCTCTTTTTATTTTTCTCCTCTTCAAGCTGTTTCCCCTGCTGGAGCCTTCAGGTCTAGTCTTTCAGTTTTTCATGCTTTTTTTTTTTTTTTTAGTTTGTCCCTTGTAATTGCTTCCTACAACATGCAGGGAATGCAAATGTGGAATATTTTCTTCCATGCACCAGGGATATCACGTAAAGCCACTTCCTATGACACATAAGAATGTTGATGTTTGCCACTTTGCATCAATATAAAATCTCATTTCAATGGGGGTGGACACAGACAAACTGAAACTGGGAGATTAAGGTTGGATGTCTTTCCTAGCGCTCTAGAGTCAAACGAGGTTTCGTCACATCCTGACTCAAGCACTAGTAACCAGTGTGTTTTAGAGGCCTCATTAGCAATCATGAAGAATGTGATTTTACGTCACGGGCTCACTTTTTCTGCCAATGACAGGACAGTACCTTCCTTCAAAGGACAATGATTGGGCAAGAGTGAACGTTTCCCTTACTAATCTCAAATATGCAATCATGAATAATAAAGATATGTAAAATCTGTACAAAAATTGAGCAATCTTACATTCAAAGTCATCTGATAGTCAATGGGAAGCTGAGGGGAGAACATGAGAATATGACGTTCTTTCACATGACCGAGAGAAGTCGTAACAATGATGTAATCAGCTACATACGCCTCACCGTTGGCAGTCACAACTAAAACTCCTCCCTCGGGATCCATGTCCCAAAAGATTTTGCAAACGGGTGATGATATACTGATCTTGGATTGTGGTATCCCTTCCTGCAAGTATATTATGGGTCAAAAATGGAAAGTCAAAGACAACTTCAATACTGGAAGAATGAAATCCACAGTAGAGTAATGTGTTTAATGATAGATTACACAATATCAAGCTTTCGCTTTTCACTGAGAGCATATTCAAGATACCGATTCTTTCTCCTCTTGTAGAATTCTCCACTTTTCTCTTTCCTTCAGTGCAAACGAAAGATTGATAGTCAATAATTAATCATTACACACATTACTCTACTGTGGTTTCTTGTTCTATGTGATGGGTTTCATCTCACAGAAATATTGAAGTCTTATAGTAACAATTATTATTTTTATTTTCTGTAATGCAGGCTACAAGGCTTCTCTGAAGAGTACAATCGCAAAATTATTCCAATTTATACACTGCAGAGGCTATATAAAATACTTTTAATCTATAAATCTCTTTATACCATGCCAGTATTGCAATAGTGAGTTCTAACATTTCATATAATTTTATTTCTTCTGTCGTCGCTTTTTCGTTTTCTTAACTATATTGCTTCCCTAGCTGGAGCACTTTGGTTTGTACTCTGACTTTTTCAAGCTGGGCTTGTTGCTATAATAATAATAATAATAATACTAATAATAATAATAATAATAATAATAATAATAACAATAATAATAATAATAATAATAATAATAATAATAATAATAATAATAATAATAATAATAATAATAATAATAATAATAATAATAATAATCTCCCTTCCTTGTCGGATATCGAACCTGGGAACTTTAGACTACATTAGATCAGCAAAGGTTGCAAAAATGAAAAAACTAGATCATCCTCTAATAATGCCAAATGGAGGGACGCCAATACCATTAATCTCCATCTGGTATTATCAGAGGATGATCCAGTTCTCCCCCTTTTACAATCACTGTTGGTCTAATGGCCTAAGCTGTGGCGCTCCAGTCTACAGTTCCCAGGTTCAATTCCCGACAAGGAAATGAGATAATATGAGTACATTTAAAAATGTGTAATTGCATTGCAGTTTGCTGAAAACTGGTGGGTTGCGGAGGGGAAAATACGGTCTAGTAGACTAAGCTGTGGCGCTCAAGTCTAGAGTTCCCAGGTTCGAATCCCAACAAGGAAAAGAGATTATCTGAATACATCTGAATACATTTAAAAATGCATAATTGCACTGCATTTGTTTAATGATAATAATGATAATAATAATAATAATAATAATAATAATAATAATAATAATAATAATAATAATAATAATAATAATAATAATAATAATAATTCACTGTAGTCGCTGGCAATGATGTATCCTAAGTGAAGTAAGCAATAGGAAAAATAAATAGTTCTGAATTAACACGGCTAAATTTTGATTGTTAAAACAAGCTAGACAAGAAATTCATTTTAGTTACTTGATTACATTAGACCTTGAAGTAGAGTCAAAGGAGGAGAAAAAAATTAGTAATTATGAGAGACCCTGATATCACAAGGACAAGTTAATTTAATCCAATTATGTCATTATAAAAATAAGTGGAAAGTTCATTAAGAATTATAATACTATGACTGATCATTTACTGAGGCACTATATGAAGCAGGGCTTTGAGGAAAACTTTATCTCTTTATTATAACCATATGAAAAATGGCATTATAATAAAAATTTATGCACGATGATATGCCACACGACTTAACAAATGTAACAAAAGGATTGATGTAACAAGATTTTAACATACATTACCCATATTTTCCTCGCAGTTTCTGTCAATTCTTTTCTAGAAAAGATCGGAGAGAGGAGTTGCTATCAATACCTTGTAATCACTTTACAAAATCAGTTCATTCACTCTTTAGGCTTTTCCCAACAGGGGTCACCACAGCGGATCAACCATCTCCATTCCATATCGCCATACGCCCAAAGTCCTCTCTCGTCACACCAGACACCCTCATGTCCATCTCCTCACATTCATAACCCACCTCTTCAGCCTACCTCTCCCCTATCTGTCTGGCAGCTCTATCCTCAGTATCCTTCTTCACGAGATACGAAGGTCAAATAAAACAAATGGCTATGATAATGTTTTCCACAAACTCCTTTGGTATAGTTATCCTACCTCTTAGTTATCTTAACACTCACCAAAAGATAACTGATAAGAGTGTCAAAACCATCCTGCCATTGATTCCATTCATCAAAACCAAAGTCGGTAAAATGAACAGCATCACGGTTGGACTGATCCATCCAATTACTAAATCCAGTCTCTTTCTTGACCCACTGAAAACAACACAAACATTTATTGTTAAAAAAATATTTCCATATATTGGGAACAGACACCTTTTCATAACTGTAAAACAAAGCTAATACTTAAGACAAATTTGCTTTAATTAAATTCTAGAAATTCTCTCTTGTTTAAATAAATAAACAATCTGGCAAATGCAGAATTTTGCATAGTTACTTTTTAATTATTATATTGCAATAAAATATTAAAAACCAAGCCCTTGTGACAAGATCAAGGGATATCAATGAATTCTGAAATAAAAAGGGGAGGTACAGTATTGAGCTTCATCTTACCCTATCATTATCACCATTTCCCTCACCTATTCTGTAGCAAGGAAAATAATATCAGGAAGATAAGATTGTTTCTGTTGTTGAGTGCAAATGTGTTGTTTGTAGCGTGTTGGGTCTAGGTTGGGGGCTTCTGATGCATTAAGTTTATAATCGTCTCCCAAGTATGTAGCCTAGTTTTTTGCCCCTAGGAGGTTCAAACAGCATCTCTCAAAATAGACTGACTAATCTTATTGTCTCTTAATTATTCTCAGATCACCTGTTATACGTTAAACCAATGCATATGTTAGCATTGGTTTGAAAAGATGAAAAAAGTAATATTTGCAAAAGTATGACAGCTTGGCTGCTCTGCATATATACTTGTAAAAATATTGTTCAAACATAATGCCATTTTTGTCAAACTATGACTGCACAGTGGTTAGAGGGCTTGAATAGGGAAGTGACAAACAAGTGTTCAAGTCCACTGCTGGGCCTTAGGAAGGACATGCATCCTTAATTCCCTGGCACTAAGAAGTCTGTGTCCATCTTATTCATATCCTTTTCTTTTGATTGTGACACCAAGACAGGCCAAAAACTGAATAAATCTGCCCTCATCGAGCCTGGGCACGAAGAAAACAAAGTAAAAAAAGAAACAGACATGGGTTATGGGTATTAATAGTAAAACATAAACCTGGAAACAAACAAATGCCGCTATTCCTGTTAAAGACAGCAAAGAGGTCACAAGCTAAGGAATATGAACAATAAATAAGGCATATTATACATGCAAAAAAGCCAGATAAAGAAGAATTTGGTCTTACTGTGTGAAGATAATTAAGCCATGCATTCTTCTCTTCTGGTTGAGCTCGAAGTAAATCATATTTTCCAGGAAATCTAAATTGGGGAAGGAAGAGAAATGGTCAAAAACTACATTTTAAGGCAATGACAAATTTAAATACTGACTGAGAGTGTAAAAACTTAAATATCATCATTAGCATTCTAGTCATTTTCACTACACAGCATAAATGATGGCAATTATAATTTTCATGAATTGTTTTTGAAACAGACAGTGGGGTTCGTGCTAGCACATTGGTCAGAGCGCTTGACTCAGATAGCAACAAACTCGTGTTCGAACCTTACATGGGGCTTTATGAACGGCATCTAGCCTTAATTCCCCTACTCCAATCTGTCTGTGTCCACCTCCAGTCGCATGGGGATTAATAAGGATACATAAAACGACAAACATGTTAAAAACAGGTAATGAGGAAGAGAGAATTCAGTGCCCACATACCTTAGGGCCATAAGAAATAATTAAAAATGCTAAGGGCATGGGTCTGTAATTCCTCTGCATCAGGCTCTCTTTTTCTTGTTTGAAAAACTAAGATAAGGGATAATAAGTAGGACATGATGGAGTCCCTGCTACTTCCATTTTGTAGTTACATTTGGGGTCACCTACTCCAGCAAGAAGTTGTTTGCCGTTTTGCGTCACTAATAATTCCATTCAAATGGAGGCGGACACAGACACGTTGGAGCTGGGGAATTAAAGTTGGATGCTCTTCCTACTACCCCAAACTTGAATACCGATTTGTAACTACATGAGTTGATAGCTCTCACAATGCGCTAAACCCGATTAGCAGGAAATCCTGTACTGAATATGATTCAGTCATTCTGTTGGAAGAAACTATTTCAGACTAAACTTGCAGTTCTTTAATATTCTAATCAAGATACAGGACGCATTATACCTTACAATGCTTTAAATTATACCATAAAACAATCCTGATTAAAATCAATACTGAAAAAGCAGGTTTCCTTATTAGTCTGTACTGTTGCTAGCGCAGTAAACATGCTTATAATGTGGCCACCATCCCCCTTGCAAGGGGTGGCCGAGTCAAAGCACACATTCACCAGACGTTATTATGCCTCAATCACTCCTCTTAGCTCCTTGGGATTAAAGGGTTGCCACAATTCCCCCACCCCCACTCTTTTAAAAACTCTATAAAACGATGCTTGATTACAAGCATACAGAAACTCCCTCCCCTTCATTCTCCTTTGAGGAATGTGTTTATTCAAAAATATTCATTCATGTATAACCTGGTGGGTGGTATCCATACGAGATGCATACTGGACTAGATTATCCATTCTATTTGGTCAATGAAAGCTTGGTGGATATCATATCTACCCACCACCCAGGAGGTCCCACATACAGCTCCCCAAGTACGATTATGTAGCTTTTTCACCAGACCCATTTGAGAAAAAGAGGATAGAGGTGTCCCTAAGGGTCATGTGGTAGTTCCTGTGCCCGCATTGCGCATGCGCCAAACCACTCAAAAATATTCCTCACTCACAAGACTACTTTGGAACATACACAACTGGACCACAGTCTAAAAAAGTAAGAGGGATCCTTAGAAGTTAAATACTTTCCAACCCTAAACCCAAATCAGGTTATTGCCTTTGGACCTCAGCAGTCCCCTAATAACCAAATTAGAATAACGAGTAATATATGTGTTTTGTGAATCAGTGACAAAACACACGATTTCCCATTTGGTAGTCTGAAGGTAAGTGCAGTACACTCTTAGATGGAATGAGTCTCAGTCTGAAAATTGTCTCCATAGGCTAAGGTTTGGATAGGAGTAAAAATGCCCTCCAATAGCTCTCATACAAAACAAAACAAAAACTTTTCTTCACCGTCTGTATATGTCACCTCTATTCTTGTTTAGTTTCCAATTCTTCTTTACCTAGGAATGACCTTCTCTTTACCAATGATGCCCTTCTTAATCATGCATACAATTCAAATACTGTACTAGCTTCTGGTGAATGTGCATGCTTTGACTCGGCCATTCCATTTTAAGGGGGATTGCGGCCATTGTATAAGAATGTGCTGTACAGTATATACAAAGTCTCTCTTGAGATTGGGACAATAATGCATGAACAGTTCCAAAATTAAAACAGTTAATTGCTAACCCTTATATTTCTTTCCACTAATGACTGATTTAAAACCTTAGAATATCCTAATATTGTTCATAAGTAAACTACCCTGAAATATTATTTCCTGGAGGTTATTAATATATACATTTATGGTCCAATACCTATCCTTATAGCACTGGCCATATCCCGTGCCATGATAGTTCACAAGGACTGAATCATCTTCGCATTCTACAAAGATATCGGCAGCAGCATCATAGCCAATTGGATCAGCCTCTAAACCCGTTGATGTTTGAGCACGCCAGTCTGAAAGGAATAAAATTTTAGATACTAGTTTAAGGTGGAAAGATGTGAGCTTACCTAATTGTTTACCTAATTGTGCTTACGGGAAAGAGCCCAAAGCTCGTATCTTCCCTTCTCCTGATCGGTTACATTTTATACTTAGTGATACTTATCATACCTGTCCTTAAAACTATGGATGTGTGTGTGTGTGTGTGTGTGTGTGTGTGTGTGTGTGTGTGTGTGTGTGTGTGTGTGTGTGTGTGTGTGTGTGGTGTGTGTGTGTGTGTGTGTGTGTGATTACCTAATTGTGCTTACGGGAAAAAGCCCAAAGCTCGTATCTTCCCGTCTCCTGATCGGTTCCACTTTCTACTTAGTGATACTTATCATACCTGTCCTTAAAACTATGGATTGAGATAGCATTAACTACCTCCTCGCTTACCCAATTCCGATTATCAACTACTCTTACACTGAAAAAGTATTTCCTTACATCCTGCAAAGGAATTTAAAGACTGTCACCATACCCCCCCCCCTCAATCTCCTAGCTTCGAGTGATGGTAAGTCTAATTCCCTCAGCCTCTCATCATAACTGAGATTACGTATTTCTGGCACCAGTTTCGTGGCATGTCTTTGAACTTTTTCAAGCTTAGCCATGTGCTTTTTCAAGTGCGGATTCCAAAAGGGGGCTGCATATTCCAGTTTTGGCCTCACATAGGTTACATAAATATTTCTGAACATTTCCTTGTCCATGTGCCTGAAGGCTACCATTACATTTGATAAGAATGCATATGCTGCCTTTACTGTGCCATTTATATGTATTTCTGGAGACAAATCTGCCAGTATGTTTACTCCTAGATCTCTCTCATTTTCTGTCTCTTGAAGTTGTACTCCAGCCACCGAGTAGTCAAGCTTGGGCCTTCTTGCACTTGTACCCATTCTCATTACCTTACATTTTGAAGTATTGAATTTCATTAGCCACTTTTCTGACCACTCATGCAGACTATTTAGATCTTCCTGATGTTCTCTACCATTGTTCTCGTTTCCTACTCTCTTCACAATCTTTGCATCATCTGCAAACATATTCATGAATGAATTTACAGACTCTGTTAGGTCATTTACATATACAAGGAACAAAAGTGGCCCTAAAACTGAACCCTGTGGAACTCCACTACTAACTCTTCTCCATTCAGACACTGAGTGTCTTACTCTAACCCTCTGTTCCCTTCCTTCTAATTAAGTTTTTATCCATTCCAAGACATTTCCACCTACTACAGCCATTGCTTGCAGCTTCCTAATATGTCTGCCTTGTGGAACAGTGTCAAACGCTTTCTGGAAGTCTAAGAATATGCAATCTGCCTAGCCCTCTCTGTCCTGTAAGATTCGGCTTACCTCATCATAAAATTCTAATAAGTTTGTTACTGTTGATCTACCTTCTCTGAAGCCATGTTGCCTCACGGACAAAAAGTTGAAGGATTCCAAGTGAAGAGAGATATGTTTCCTTAGTAGTTTCTCCATAACTTTGCAAACTATGCTGGTCAAGGAAACTGGTCTATAGTTCAGAGCCGTATCCCTCCTTCCGTTTTTGAAGATAGGTATCACGTTTGCTTGTTTCCAGCATCTTGTGTGTGTGTGTGTGTGTGTGTGTGTGTGTGTGTGTGTGTGTGTGTGTGTGTGTGTGTGTGTGTGTGTGTGTGTGATTACCTAATTGTGATTACCTAATTGTGTTTACGGGAAAGAGCCCAAAGCTCGTATCTTCCCGTCTCCTGATCGGTTCCATTTTTAGACTTAGTGATACTTATCATACCTGTCCTTAAAACTATGGATTGAGATAGCATTAACTACCTCCTCGCTTAGCCAATTCCAATTATCAACTACTCTTACAATGAAAAAGTATTTCCTTACATCCTGCAAACAAGTTTTCTTACGAAGCTTCAAACTATGACCTCTAGTTCTAGAGCCAGCCTTATCGAAATATCCATCCCTATCCACTCTATCATAACCTTGAAGGAATTTAAAGACTGTCACCATATCCCCCCTTACTCTTCTAGCTTCGAGTGATGGCAAGTCTAATTCCCTCAGCCTCTCATCATAACCGAGATTGCGTATTTCTGGCACCAGTTTCGTGGCATGTCTTTGAACTTTTTCAAGCTTAGCTATGTGCTTTTTTAAGTGCGGATTCCAAAAGGGGGCTGCATATTCGAGTTTCGGCCTCACATAGGTTACATAAATATTTCTGAACATTTCCTTGTCCATGTGCCTGAAGGTTACCCTTACATTTGATAAGAATGCATATGCTGCCCTTACTACGCCATTTATATGTATTTCTGGAGACAAATCTGCCAGAATGTTTACTCCTAGATCTCTCTCATTTTCTGTCTCTTGAAGTTGTACTCCAGCCACCGAGTAGTCAAGCTTGGGCCTTCTTGCACTTGTACCCATTCTCATTACCTTACATTTTGAGGTATTGAATTTCATTAGCCACTTTTCTGACCACTCATGCAGATTATTTAGATCCTCCTGAAGTTCTCTACCATTGTTCTCGTTTTTTACTTTCTTCACAATCTTTGCATCATCTGCAAACATATTCATGAATGAATTTACACACTCTGGTAGGTCATTTACATATACAAGGAACAAAAGTGGCCCTAAAACTGAACCCTGTGGAACTCCACTACTAACTCTTCTCCATTCAGACACTGAGTGTCTTACTCTAACCCTCTGTTCCCTTCCTTCTAAGTAAGTTTTTATCCATTCCAAGACATTTCCACCTATTCTAGCCATTGATTGCAGCTTCCTAATAAGTCTCCCATGTGGAACAGTGTCAAACGCTTTCTGGAAGTCTAGGAATATGCAATCTGCCCAGCCCTCTCTTTTCTGTAAGATTTGTGTGTGTGTGTGTGTGTGTGTGTGTGTGTGTGTGTGTGTGTGTGTGTGTGTGTGTGTGTGTGTGTGTGTGTGTGTGATTACCTAATTGTGATTACCTAATTGTGTTTACGGGAAAGAGCCCAAAGCTCGTATCTTCCCGTCTCCTGATCGGTTCCATTTTTAGACTTAGTGATACTTATCATACCTGTCCTTAAAACTATGGATTGAGGTAGCATTAACTACCTCCTCGCTTAGCCAATTCCAATTATCAACTACTCTTACACTGAAAAAGTATTTCCTTACATCCTGCAAACAAGTTTTCTTCCGAAGCTTCAAACTATGACCTCTAGTTCTAGAGCCAGCCATATCGAAATATCCATCCCTATCCACTCTATCATAACCATGAAGGAATTTAAAGACTGTCACCATATCCCCCCTTACTCTTCTAGCTTCGAGTGATGGCAAGTCTAATTCCCTCAGCCTCTCATCATAACCGAGATTGCGTATTTCTGGCACCAGTTTCGTGGCATGTCTTTGAACTTTTTCAAGCTTAGCTGTGTGTGTGTGTGTGTGTGTGTGTGTGTGTGTGTGTGTGTGTGTGTGTGTGTGTGTGTGTGTGTGTGTGTGTGTGTGTGTGTGTGTGTGTGTGTGTGTGTGTGTGTGTGGTGTGTGTGTGTGTGAGTATTACGCATGTGTGTTTCTGTATCTCGTGCACTTTTAAAATGTACTGAGTCTGTATTAATACAATCAGTTTTATCCAACAAACAAATCGTGCCAAAAGCAACATCTTCACCTTGTGAAAAATAAGTCAGTATCACACACAAAGTGTACGAAAACAAACACACAGATAATATAAATATAACACTGATTCAGGGATACACAGAGGATGCCGATGACTATATAAACATATGAAGAAATAATAAGCATGTGATGAGTAAATATAACAAAAAAATCGAGTTTTATCTCTCCAAGGAAAGAAGATTTCTAACTAAATCCATTTTAATATTCATTTCCGAGATAACTAGAAGTCATTTCCAAGTCTCTACTCTATACCATCATAACTGGGCTAACCTGAGTTAACGAAAACACTTCTAAACAAAAACAAAATAGTAAATCAATACCTTATAAGGTCCAGATAAATTCACCCAAATTAAAAACCAAGATTAGAAAATAAATGAAATAAATGTAGAATTCAAAATATCCACCAGCGACTCTCCAAGTGGGAACAGCTTCTATTATGTCATGTCACGAAATAAAAACTAAATAATGACTTCATGTACCCAACAATCATACTTAATTATACATTTCATACGCCGACACGAGATATACCCTCTATCATGTGATCAGGTCTCGTGCAAGACAAGACAAGACAAACAAGACATAGAAAAAAGGACAGACTTGTCATCAAGAACGAACGCAACTCCTTGCCTCTATTGCAGTCATTTTTGTACTTTTATCACGCCTGTCGTCTTCCAATACGACAACAAGACAGTATTCAGTTCCATGCTGTTCCTATATGCATTGATATTGTGACAGGCAGCTGCATAGTGTAGATATGGGGCTGTTACGTACTGCAAGGAAACTGTGCTGCGTAGAAACGCGAGTGCAATGCATAAAATAATCATATTTACGCCTTCTTTTCAAATTCTCATTAACCTTTGCTTCCTTTGACTATTATTATTATTATTATTATATTATTATTATTATTATTATTATTATTATTATTATTATTATTAAGATAAGGAGTTATAAAAGGGAATTTTTTTATATTTCTAAAGGTTGAACAAGATACGTTATTGTTCCCCCTAGAGGTGTAATTATTACACAGTTCATGCAGAGCTGGCATCCAGCCTTAATGCCCCAGCTCCAACCAGAGTCCACCCCCATTCGAGTGGGAATCAATAGTGACACATAAAATGGAATTGAACAACAAGAACAACAACATGGAGAGCTAATATATATGAGTTACATCACTGCTCAGTCACCCATTTAAAATTAGATGCACAGTGGCGCCTCTAATAGTCGGGTGGGGCATTCGAGTCACGTTCTCTCCTAGTACCAGAGTGACGAAGCCCATATATATATATATATATATATATATATATTATATATATATATATATAGAGAGAGAGAGAGAGAGAGAGAGAGAGGAGAGAGAGAGAGAGGAGAGAGAGAGAGAGAGAGAGAGAGAGAGAGAGAGAGAGAGAGAGAGAGAGAGAGAGAGAGAGAGAGAGAGAGAGAGAGACATATATATAGATAGATAGATAGATAGAATCCCCTCAGTGAAACAACACATGGAATATAAAGTTATATTTCGGGTCCTAACTGGAACAGTTTTCAAGTACAAGTGAATACAAGAAGGAACCCTAACAGTAGGAGTAATAAGCAACTATTCTCATTTTTCTTCTATGTATTCACTTATACTTGAGAAGGGGTCCAATTATTGTCCATGTGTTATCACTGATGGGCGTTTATACTATTTAAATGTTGTTTATTTACAGTTTGTTTACACACACCACTTCATAGTATATATATATATATATATATATATATATATATATATATATATATATATATATATATATATATATATATATATATATATATATATATATGTATGTGTGTGTGTGTGTGTGTGTGTGTTTAAGCTTAGGTTTATATGGCTAATCTTTTTTCCTCCCCCTAAAATAGAAGTCTCCCTCTCCCGGCGCATATGTCCATAATCTAGCACTAATTGCAAATCCTTGCGGGCCAACCTCAAGTAGATCCCGTTTTAAAGGCTGCCAGTAAGTTGCTCATGATCAAAAGCCGCTTTCACACCAAAGTGGCACGTCGCACGTGGCATGCCACGTGGCACGCCAGTTGAAAACAAACACACATCGGAAATATATGAAACCTTTCACACAGAAGTGACGTGGTACAAGAGACGTGTCACGCCACTTCTGTGTGAAAGGTTTCATATATTTACAGATGTTTGTTTTCAACTGGTGCCACGTGGCATGCCATGTGTGACGTGCCACTTTAATGTGAAAGGGGCCATAGTTTGATAGCAATGGGCATAACAAGACGAATATATAATAACTTTTGTGTATTTGAAGAATAAAGCCTTACACTCGTCTTTGCCGTTTCCTGTTTGGATGAGACTCGCTGATAATTGTCAATATTCCGCTAAAATTACAATATTTTTTGTTCGTAATTGACGGAAGACATCTTAATACTCGTGATACATATATCTCTCGTTAATAGTAGTTCCTGAATTTACGTGGATGTGATGTTATAAAGGCAATACAGCCTAAATTGCAGCTACGGTATAATAGCGATTCTGCAGTTATGACATATGATCTCTCGTCAGGTAAGTTTAGGAATTGCAGCACATGGTTTCTTGCCTAAGATTAACGTTTTCGGTAGTGTTTCCGGGACCAATGAGCTGACCAAACTTCGTATCCTGTACAACATCGGAAGAAGAAGAGGAGGAAGGAAGACTGATGAAAGCTTGGGGTACTTCGTGTATTAGTACATTTCTATCTAGCGCTCAGTATATGAGTAACCAAGGTGTTATAACATATGAGCTGACCTACACATACCGGAAGAATAAGAAGAAGAGGAGGAAGAAGACAGTCGAAAGCTTCATATTCCGTGATAATTTTGCATTTCTATTAAGCGTTCTGTTCGCACGGTACTACTGAGATTTATAATCTTACCATATGCTTCTACAGCTAACGGTTGGGTGAGACCGCCCAGCTGTTCGGCCAAATTGTATAGAGGATTCAACGCTCCTCCGTTAATCCATTCAGCTCCATCTTCAACCAAAATTGAACCTAATTAAGGAAAGAGAAAAAAAAAAAAGATGTTAAAAGAGCACTGAATAATGCATATGTGTTATTTTTCCCTTAAAATCACGATCTTTCTGCAAATAGATTCTAAATAAGTGGGAAATTATTCTAAAATGGACACTCTTGTCTCAAATTGAATTGGCAGCAATAAGGCAAATCATAACAAGTAAATAATACGAATAACTATTTTTATTTTATGTTTAGAAAAACATGTAAATATAAATAATATTGAACTGATTTTGGGGGGGGCTTACCGTTCTTCAAGGTAATGTCTAGAAACCAATAAGAATGTAGTAATATTGATTAAATCATTATCATTATACACGATATATTAACATTATAGTCTAATTAATATTCCGCATCTCTTTAATTTACATTTTCTTGAGGGTAATGAAAAGATCAAAGTAGGTAACAATTTTCATCTTATTTACGGTAATTTCATGCATAAGGGAAGGCTGCGGTAGCTCAGTGGAAGATCGCGTTAGCCGGGAAGTGACTTACACGGACTTGAGCCCATCGCTGGGCGTTAGGAAGGGCATCCAGCTTTAATATAAAAACTGTCTTTTCATGAATACGGCCAACTCCCTCTTAAGACAAGAAGGTGAGTCTCAGCCATAACAAGAAATAGAAAAAAACTCCAGTGAAATCTGCCAGACCTTATATCTCCTCTCCTTTTTTTTTTTTACGGCATGAAAACAAAATCGTGTGTGATGCCCTTTCATGACCGTTACGTAGCTGAACTTTACCCTGTATCTTTTACCACAAGAAAAACATGTTTTTTAATCCCCTTTGTTGACAGAGAGATATCTAAATGTCAGTCAATGCCCTTACAACTGCACCTTTTCTTTCGGTTGCTTTGCGGAAAGAATACAAATCTCTTTCATATCCTTCCACGGCACGCGATGTGTAGGAGAGCATACCTTGTCTGTAGGTCTTCACACGTCCTCCAAGGTAATCCTGAGCCTCTAAAACCAGCACATCCTTCACTCCGTTTCTGAGAAGTGTTTTGGCTGCGTTCAGGCCAGCCACTCCACCGCCTACAATAATGACTTCCTTGGAGACAGCTGAACCAATCCTGGGGAAGAAATGTGGATTACGTCAAGTTAATCTCTCCTTCACTAGTTACGATCATTTCTCCTTCACATTATGATATCTTCCTCAACAGTTAGGATAATTCCTCCATCACTAGTAAAGATAATTCTTCCATCACTAGTAAAGGTAGGTAATCCCTCCGTCACTAGGAAATATAAATTCAGTTACTAGTAAAGGTAATCCCGTCATCACTAGTAAAGATAATTCCTCCATCACTAGTAAAGATAAAACCCTCCATCACGTGTAAAGCAAGTTACTCTGTTACTGGCAGGGTTGCCAGATGGCCGTTTTTGCGGCCAGATTCCTTAAATTTGGCCGTATACAAAAATGACTGGCCGTAAATAAATTAGACTTCCACGGCCAAACCATTTGGCCGAATTTTATTTTAAAATTACTTTATACCTATTGAAATAAGTAGAGAATATATATGAATTATTCTTTCTCACTTTATTTCTGTTATAATTCCTTTTGACCTATCTACTCACCCAAAGCTTATATATATAAGCTTTGAGAAATATAAAAATATCAATAGTGATCATAATGGAATATATTGTAGAAATATATATATATATATATATATATATATATATATATATATATATATATATATATATATATATATATATATATATATATATATATATATAAGCTTTGAGA
>JAXCGZ010022731.1:17500-27500 GCA_037179515.1 Halocaridina rubra | reverse complement strand
TACCAACGAAGATAAAAGAGAAGACAAACCTCTTAACAAACTGCTGAAGCTAGGGAATGAATTAACTTGAAGAAGAAGAAGAAGAAGAAGAAGAAGAAGAAGAAGAAGAAGAAGAAGAAGAAGAAGAAGAAGAAGAAGAAGAAGAAGAAGAAGAAGAAGACGAAGAAGAAGAAGAAGAAGAAGGAGGAGGAGGAGGAGGAGGAGGAGGAGGAGGAGGAGGAGGAGGAGGAGGAGGAGGAGGAGAAGAAGAAGAAGAAGAAGAAGAAGAAGAAGAAGAAGAAGAAGAAGAAGAAGAAGAAGAAGAAGAAGAAGAAGAAGAAGAAGAAGAAGAAGAAGAAGAAGAAGAAGAAGAAGAAGAGAAAAGGAGAGAGGGTGAGGAATAAGAGTAGAGAATTATGAAGGAAAGAGCAAAAGGTGAATCCATGAATGAAGAGGCATGATAACAGAGAAAAGATGAAGAAGAAAAAGTCATTTATGGGAGAAAGATAAAAAAAAGGTGGAGAGGATGGAAGGAAAAGAGAACTAGAAAAAGTAAACAATCTTTGTGAACCAATGATAGAAAGAATGAAGGAAGAGGCAAGAGAAGGATATAAACTGATAAGTAGAGAGAAAGAAAGGGAGACGAAGAAATGTCAAAAAAAAGAGAAGGAGAAATGCAGAAAGTGAATGCGAAGAAAGGAAGGAAAAAGAGAAATAATTAGGAAGGAATAAACAAGAGGAAGAAAAGGGAAGAGAAATACGTATCTTAGGGAAGAAAAAAAAAATCTTTTCCGAAGCTATAGCTTAATATAGCCTTAAAGCATGACGTAATGGAATATCCCTAAAGCTAAATAGAAATGTAAAAGAAAAAAATAAATACATATAATTTATATTCACCAAAAACGTAACACAACTCCAAAATCCAATTATTAGAGAAGTTAATTCACATAATTCTTTCTTCTCCAAAACAAGAAAAATTTTACATATTTTGTTTTACGTATTGCTAAAGATACTATGTTCATTAATTAGTCAAAACAATAACACGAAAGGGAGATACTCTCTCTCTCCTCTCTCTCCTCTCTCTCTCTCTCTTCTCCTCTCTCTCTCTCTCTCTCTCTCTCTCTCTCTCTCCTCTCTCTCTCTCAAAAACTTCTCCACAAGTAAATTAACATTCTTGCTTGCTTGCTCTTCGCTTTCATGCTTCCAAGCACAAGTTCATTAGAAGTAAATGCCGGGAATTCTAATGCCAAATTAATGGCAACTCGCGCATAAGATAAGATGAGAGAGAGAGAGAGAGAGAGAGAGAGAGAGAGAGAGAGAGAGAGAGAGAGGGAGAGAGAGAGAGGAGAGAGAGAGAATTTAATATTCTTTAACAAAACTTAAAAAAAAAAAAAACAGGTCCGAATAGTCCAGTCTTGTTTTGATTTGCAAAAGAAAAAAAAACATTAATTGGAAACTCACATAGCGCAGTTGCCAGTTACTTATTTATAATGGAAAATATCGTGATCGAAATACAATTAAGTATCTTTATCGTTGATTGGTGATACTTATTTATTCATTATTATTATAATTATTGTTATTATTATTATTATTATTATTATTATTATTATTATTATGTATTATTATTATTATTATTATAAGAACTATGACACTTATGATGATGGTAAAGATGCAATATCTGTTTAATAAAGCATAAGAATGCATATGTAATAAAATTATTAAATAAATAATTAGATAAATTAGGATATACGTATAAATACTGTGAGAATTGCAGTGATATGTGGGAAATAACTGTGGTCTTTTGCGCGGAAACAAACCACCTCCCACACTCGTGAGAATAATAATAGCCAATAAGATAATGATATGAGGCATGCACATGAAAATTCATGAAAACACACACACATACACACACACACGCACCTATTAGCAGATTTGTCTCCTGTAATCCATGTTTATGCTTTCTTAGCAAATGTAAGGGTAGCCTTCAGACATAATAGACAAGGAAATGTTCAGAAATATTCATGTAACTTATGTGAGGCCAAAGTTTGAATATGCACCCCCTTTTGGAATCCGCACTTGAAAAAGCATATAAATAAGCTGGAAAAAAGTTTAAAGGCAAGCTATAAAACTGGTGCCAGAAATACTAAATGTTAGTTATGAGGAGAGGCTGACTAGATACTAGAAAAATGGGGGGGATACGGAGACGGTTTTTAAGTTCCTTTATGGTTTTGACAGAGTGGATAGGGATCGATATATTGATATGGCTGACTCTAGAACTAGAGGTCATAGTTTGAAGTTTCGTAAGAAATCTTCCTTACAGATTGTAAGAAAGTACTTTTTCAATGTAACAATAGTTGATGATTGGAATTTGCTAAGTGGGGAGGTAGTTAATGCTAACACAATTTATAATTTTCAGCTCAAGTATGATAAGCATGACGGAGTACTGAAATTGAACCAACCAGGAAACGGGGAGATACGAGCATATGACTGTTTCCTGTAAACACAATTAGGTAATTACACACTTTTACAGCCGCGGTAGGACTGATTTTGTTAAGAGTTTTTCCTCCAGAGAGGTTTCCATCGACCAAAATTAGAGTTGGCTCCTTGGAGTGGGGTTGGGTGGGGAGTGGAAGTAAGATATTCAAGGGGGAAATATGTGGGATGGGGGGAGGAGGTCAAAATATCTGTTACAGTGAGAATGCTATAGCTGGATGAAGCGATTTCTTATTCAGTGATTTCTCACTAAGTGATTTCTTACTAAGTGATTTCTTACTAAGTTATTTCTTACTTTATGATGTACAGTACTTTCAAATATCATTTGTTTTCAAAATTAACGAATTTATTCTTGAAGGTCTTAAAGACACATATCTCTCAAGTTTTAAAAAATGTTCTTTGCAAAATTGTGACGAGATTTTTATTTCAAAATTTCGAAAAATATACTTTTATTTGACCAAATTTGTATATCAAATTTTCTGGGAACATTTTACGAAAAAAAAAATTCCAATTTAAAGAGATTATTCTTTAAAATATCCTACGGATTTTTTACAATTATTCAAATCTATATATGTGTGAAAAAAATTGCGATATTTAAGTTTATTTCACTAAGATTTACAATAAAAATATCTATGAAGTAATTTACAAGACTTCAACGGATTTTTTTCCCATTAAAATTTAACGAAAACTTTCGCTAAAAATGGTATACAATATTTCACTGAGTTTTTCTTTATAAATTTGAAGAAAATATTCCTTGAAAGTATCACGAGAATATCAACATATTAAGGTATTTTTCCTTGAAAAAATAAAAACTTTTCTTCCGAAATTTCAGATTTTTTTTTCAAGACTTTAAGAGTTCTTTGAAAAATCTAAAAATAAATATTTTAAATTTTGTCTGTGGTAAATGAAAAAACATGGTTTAAAAAATTCACAAGAAGTTCTTTCAATGTTTTATGAAAATCGTCAATCAAATTTTTCTAAACAATTTCTTGAAAAAAATTACAAATATTCTTTCAAAATTTCATGAATTTTTCTGTCCTTTTCAAAAATGACCTCATAAATTTATTCTTTATATATATATTAAAAATTTTCCTTCGAGGATTTATGACTGTTCTCGTATTGGATTTCTCTTTAATGTGTCCTCTCTTCACCGTGACCTCACTTAAATGTGACCTCTCCGCAGAGTGACCTCTCTCATATTTAATTTTTCTTTACTATGGTCTACTTTAATGTGACTCCCAGTAATGTGACCTCTTTTAAATAAGACCATTTTAATGTGACCTCTATTTAATGTATCCTCTGTTTTTAATGTGATATCCCTATAAATCACCTTTAATGTAACCTCCTTTTAATGCAACCTCTTCTAATGTGACCTCTATTTAATGTGACCTTAATAACGTGACCTCACTTTAATGTACTCTCTTTAAAATAATATTTTTTAATATGACTTTTAACATGTTCTCACTATACTATGACCTCTTGATAATGTGCCATTCCATAATTAGATCTCTCCTTAACACGACCTTTCTGTAATATGATCTCTCTTTATTGTGACCTCTCCACTGTAAGCTTTTTTTCATGCGAGCTTTCATTAGTGACCTGAGTGTATTATCACCACTCTCTATTGTGACCTTTCTTAATCTGAGCTCTCTATAATGTGACCTACATTTTGAGCTATATTTAATGTGACTTATTTTCAATGTCACCTATCTTTACCGTGGCCTTTCCTAAATATAGATTATATTTAATGTGACCTTTCTATAATAAGACCTCTCTATACTACGACCTAACTTTCATGTGACCTCACTTTCATATAATCTACTATTAATGTGACCTATTGTTCGTCCTCCCCTTAAGTAAGCTGCGTTTTATGTGACCTCTCTTTAATATGACCTTTCTTATATGTGACCTCACTCAATACTCTCCATATTTTCATTTAAAAAAGTTTCCATTTCGAATGGCCTCTCTCTCTCTCTCTCTCTCTCTCTCTCTCTCTCTCTCTCTCTCTCTCTCTCTCCTCTCTCTCTCTCTCTCTCTCTCTCTCTCAACTCACGTATCTGAAATAGTCCATCAGTTGTTAAATAAAAAGTAAATAAAATAAATAACTAAACCAGTTAAAATAATAAACATGAAATTAAAAAAAAATAATAATTACATCTAAATAAGAAGTCAATAATGAAAGAAAAATATTTAAAAACAGAAATTAATTTTACAAAACATCAAATTCACAATTTTACTGATAAAATAAATATTATTAATTATATCTAAGTAAAGAATGAAAATGTAAAAATCTTAAAACCCCAAATAATGGAATATAAAAAATATGGATAAATAAACCGAAATGAAAAACAAACATTAAAGTAAAATGGATAATAAAAAGACGAAAGAAAAAAACATAATTTTAACAGAGTCAAAAAACAGACTGAAATCTTTTTTTCAGTTCCAAAATAAATCAAAATCCATTAACATTATTTACAATCTTTTCTCTATTGGGAAACTTCCAAGCACACGCACGCGCATTCACATGCACGCACACACATATAAGCACACGCACACACATATATACACACACACACACAAAAAAAAAAGTTCAAAGACATGCCACGAAACTGGTGCCAGAAATACGCAATCTCAGTTATGATGAGAGGCTGAGGGAATTAGACTTACCATCACTCGAAGCTAGAAGAGTGAGGGGGGATATGGTGACAGTCTTTAAATTCCTTCATGGTTATGATAGAGTGGATAGGGATGGATATTTTGATATGGCTGGCTCTAGAACTAGAGGTCATAGTTTGAAGCTTCGTAAGAAAAGTTCTTTGCAGGATGTAAGGAAATACTTTTTCAGTGTAAGAGTAGTTGATAATTGGAATTGGCTAAGCGAGGAGGTAGTTAATGCTATCTCAATCCATAGTTTTAAGGACAGGTATGATAAGTATCACTAAGTCTAAAATGGAACCGATCAGGAGACGGGAAGATACGAGCTTGGGCTCTTTCCCGTAAACGCAATTAGGAAATCACACAATATAGAGCAACTCCGTTTTCTACATTCACGGTTTTCAATAGAAAATGGGAGCCTGTTAATCATGACTAACACACTCATTTATATGCACACATGCTCGCATGCACGCGCATACAATATGAACCTTTTTTTAACTGTAATTTTATCATGTATATTATTACCAACACCCACGCACGCACGCTCGCACATACATACATACACACAGGCTCTAGAACTAGAGGTCATAGTTTGAAGCCTCGTAAGAAAACTTCTTTTCAGGATGTAAGGAAATACTTTTTCAGTGTAAGAGTAGCTGATAATTGGAATTGGCTAAGCGAGGAGGTAGTTAACGCTATCTCAATCAATAGCTTTAAGGACAGGTATGATAAGTATCACTAAGTACAAAATGGAACCGATCAGGAGACGGGAAGATACGAGCTTTGGGCTCTTTCCCGTAAACACAATTAGGTAATCACAATTAGGTAATCACACACACACACACATGCAAGAGTAGCTGATAATTGGAATTCGCTAAGCGGGGAGGTAGTTAATGCTATCTCAATCCATAGCTTTAAGGACAGGTATGATAAGTATCACTAAGTACAAAATGGAACCGATCAGGAGACGGGAAGATACGAGCTTTGGGCTCTTTCCCGTAAACACAATTAGGTAATCACAATTAGGTAATCAAACACACACACACTTGCAAGAGCGGGCAAGACAATGCAACTTCATTATCTCTATTCACATATTTTATTGGCAAATATTAACACATAAATTTCTACAGCAAGCACACGCATGCACTCACACACACACACACACACACACACACACACACACACACACACACCACGCGCACACACACACACACACACACACACAGGCAGGATGTAAGGAAATACTTTTTCAGTGTAAGAGTAGTTGATAATTGGAATTCGCTAAGCGAGGAGGTAGTTAATGCTATCTCAATCCATAGTTTTAAGGACAGGTATGATAAGTATCACTAAGTCTAAAATGGAACCGATCAGGAGACGGGAAGATACGAGCTTTGGGCTCTTTCCCGTAAACACAATTAGGTAATCACAATTAGGTAATCACACACATTTATATTCATGCACAGACCCTCTTACTTAATGTCATCTAGCACACGCATGCACGCACACACGCACACTCGAATTAAAATTATCTCGGATAGAACCTCGATACCACATCGATCGAGTCACGGATAGTTTGTGTGGATATAAATAATGCGATGAAATATTTTCATTGAATTGAAAATTTATTGAAATCAATTATACTGCTATAACAAGTTTTGTGTTCAAATGGGATTCATTATTGTTATTGTTATTTACTTGTTAGATGGCATTGAGTAAGAGGGTCTGTTCATGAATATGAATGTGTGTGTGTGTGTGTGTGTGTGTGTGTGTGTGTGTGTGTGTGTGTGTGTGTGTGTGTGTGTATGATTACCTAATTGTGATTACCTACTTGTGTTTACGGGAAAGAACCCAAAGCTCGTATCTTCCCGTCTCCTCATCGGTTCCATTTTATACTTAGCCATACTTATCATACCTGTCCTTAAAACTATGAATTGAGATACCATTAACTACCTCCTCGCTTAGCCAATTCCAATTATCAACTACTCTTACACTGAAAAAGTATTTCCTTACATCCTGCAAAGAACTTTTCTTACGAAGCTTCAAACTATGACCTCTAGTTCTAGAGCCAGCCATATCAAAATATCCATCCCTATCCACTCTATCATAACCATGAAGGAATTTAAAGACTGTGTGTGTGTGTGTGTGTGTGTGTGTGTGTGTGTGTGTGTGTGTGTAGGCATGTATGTATGAATGTATTTAAGCATGTAAGTATCCTAAGTATGCATACATGTATGCTAGTATGTATGCAAATTATTTATGTATATATGTATGTATGTATGTTTGCATGTATGTATGTATGTATGTATGTATGTATGTATGTATGTATGTATGTATGTATGTATGTATGTATGTATGTATGTATGTATGTATGTATGCATGTATGTATGTATGTATGTACGCATAAGTATATTTATTTATGTGCTTGTATGTACATAATTTAATATGAAAAAAAATCTTATATATAATGCAGAAAAGAGAAAAATTCGAGATATAATCATGATATGAGAAAAATCCGAGATGATATTTTGAGATGAGATAAATCTAAGATATAATTCAGATATGAGAAAGATCACTAATATATACTCAGATATGAGAATGATCACAGATATTGTATTGAATTAAAAAAAATCCAAAACATAATTTTGAAATAAGAAAAATCAGAGATATAATATTGAAAGACATATTTCAAAAGAGATATTCCATTGAAATTATTTTTCAATGTTACTTTCTGTTTATTAGGAAAATATATTTCAGTGTTTTCACTAAATTAAAAAAAAATCTTGGAATTTTCAGATCATTCCAAGTAATATGTCGAAATGTCCCGTAAAAGCAAGACAAAATGAAATAAAATAAAATAAAAGAAGACGAATCATATCTTAAATAAATAATTAAAATAAAAATATCGAAATGTGCTTGAAAGCAAAGAAAAACTGAAGTCATTAGAATTAAAAAATAAAATCAGAGCAATATATTGGATTATAAAAAATTCAATAAAAAAAATGTCAAAATTCTAAGTGAAAGCGAAAGATATAATTAAAAAAGTAAATTAATAGATATTCAGGAATTTTTTCACAGCAATAAAGTTCAAGGTCAGGTCAAGCAGAAATTAAAGAAGGTCACATAAAATGTCCACATTTTTAGAGAAATTATAGTCTGAAGCTAAAAAAAATAGAATAAACACATTCCTCATGATAAAAGATGTGGTCGAGTCAAAGCACATATATATTCACAAAAAGCAACTGTGTGTGCTTTGACTTGGTCACTTTTTATTCTAAATCACAAAATAATAAATCAAGTACACAATATACAAAAAACAGAAACCCAAAAAACCAGTTCTAAACCCCCTTTTTTTACGAGAAAATCTCTTAGAAATAATTTTCATATTAAAAAAAAATTTATATCAGAAATTCACATAAGATATGAGAAAATGATATCCAAGAAATAAAACTTAATCTCTGTCAACCTTTTGATGTCATGAAATGGTAATAAATTCAATAAGTTCCAAGAAATCAAAATGTTTTATGTGTCACTATTAAGTCACATTCGAATGGGGGTGGACACACAAAGAATAGAAATGGGGAAAGGGTAAGAGAGATGCAAGGGAGAGGCGAGGAAGTAGAGAAGTGTGTGTGTGTGTGTGTGTGTGTGTGTGTGTGTGTGTGTGTGTGTGTGTGTGTGTGTGTGTGTGTGTGCGCGCGTTTCCTTCAAGGTAGGGATAGGAGAGATGGTTAGACAGATATATAAATAGGCAGAAAAAGAAATAGAGAAAGAGAGAGAGGTAAGTAGATATATATATATATATATATATATATATATATATATATATATATATATATATAGAGAGAGAGAGAGAGAGAGAGAGAGAGAGAGAGAGAGAGAGAGAGAGAGAGAGAGAGAGAGAGAGAGATAGATAGATAGATAGATAATTAGATATATAGATAGGTATAGATAAATATAGATTGATATATAAAGAGAGAGGTAAGGTGTGTGTTGTGTGTGTGTGTATTATTATATATATATATATATATATATATATATATATATATATATATATATATATATATATATATATATATATATATATATATTCGTTTTACCTCTTTCTCTTTCCCTGTATATTTTCTATCTATCTATCTATCTCTCCAATTCTTACCTTGAAGCTAGCAATGTAATCGTTGTTCCATGTCTCCACTATATTCTATTTTCTCCTCGGATGTTTCAACTTTGCTCTGACTTGAGAGAGAGAGAGAGAGAGAGAGAGAGAGAGAGAGAGAGAGAGAGAGAGAGAGAGAGAGAGAGAGAGAGAGAGAGAGAGAGAGAGAGAGGAGAGAGAGAGAGAGAGTTAATCAAGCGAGTGAGTGAAGCTATTACGTCATCCCAGGCTAAAAATAGCCTCGGGGAGGGACAGCAAGTAAATAGAATTATATTTATTTTATTATTTATTTACTCATTCATGTATTCATGTATTTATTTGTCCATCAGCCTATTTATATATTTATTTATTTATGTACTTATTTACTTACGTGAATAATAATTTATATATATATATATATATATATATATATATATATATATATATATATATATATATATATATATATATATATATACAAATGTACGTACGTGTGTGTGTATGTATTTATTTCTTTAAATTATTAAATATTTTTCATATATATATATATATATATATATATATATATATATATATATATATATATATATATATAATTTGTCCAGTGAGCTTCTCCCAATATTTCAAAAATTATTACCCAATTTTCTATGAATTTTCGCCAGCTTTTCCAGGAGTTTCGATAGATTTTATATTAAAAATATATATATATTTTTACCAATTGTTACGAAACATATTTTCACC
>JAXCGZ010022731.1:7500-12500 GCA_037179515.1 Halocaridina rubra | reverse complement strand
CACTAGTAAAAAAAAAACACTATTAATTAATAAAAGTTTAAAAAGTACCTATAACATAGAAAAAAAAATATATATATATATATATATATATATATATATATAATATATATATATATATATATATATATATATATATAACTTAGAATTGAAGTAAAAGAATATGTATAAAGAAATAATTAAATAATTAATAATAGTAATACATGCAAACATGTGACTAAATTAATAATAAACGGTGAGGTCATTTCATCATGAATTAAAGAATATTCATACGATAATTATCGTTTTTAAGATTTTGAATAAAATTCTATTCGACAGCAAGAAAACAATCATAATTTATTACTCCTCTTTATTCAGATAATGTCGGAATTTCGTTAAGCTGCAAATATATATTTTTCTGTTTATATTTCCTTATAAAAATAAAAAAAAATATCAGTTGCAATTAATAGAATTTTCTTTTATCAATTTTTAAGATAAATAAAAAAATGAAATTGCAATAATATGTTTTTCTTATCATTGAAAAAATAAGCAAATAGGGAGTATATAAGCAAAACTATGATCCCAGCAATGAAATACTTTGATTTAATTAAAAAAAATAGCTGAAATAAAAAGATATATATGCGAAGAAATAAAAAAAATAAATAAAATATAAAAAACAAAAGTAAAGGAAATGAAAAAAAAAAGAAGACAAAAAAGCATATACATGACTAAAGAAGAGCGAAAAATTAAAAAACAAATAAAGAAAAAGCAAAAATAAAAACCGAACGAAAAATATCTACATGAATAAAAAATGAATATGGAAAAAACAAAAAACTGGAAATATACAGCGAAAAAAAAATATGAATATTAAAATCGAACGAAAAAAAATATATATGAAAGTAAATAAAGAAAATACTAGGAACGAAAAAACACAAATATACGAAATAATACATATGAATAAATAAAAAAAAACGAAAATTTAAAAAAAACTACTAAAATAATCAAATTGGAATAAAAAAAAATAACGAACCCCCCCAAAAATATACATGGATAAAAATATTAAAAAGAATGAAAAATTGAAAAGTACAAAAATAAACCAAATGAATTAAAAAACAGAATAAAAAACTGAATATTTTTTGAACTTTTCATTCATTTCTCTTTGATTACTGAACCTGTAAGAGAACCCAGTGACCTGATATGACCTTTCATTGACAGCAAAACAAACATTTCAGCTTCCAAACAATAAATTTACCTACCAAACACACCTTCTAACTTCTAACTAAAAGTTCCAGATCCCACCCGCTCCCCCCCCCAAAAAAAATGAAGCTAAATAAAAGTTTCATCTTTCAGAAATTACTTTGGCTTTCAAATAAACATTCAAGATTAAAAAAAAAATCTTGCAAGCAAAAGCTTTGGATTCCAAATACATGTTCCATCTTCCAAGCACATATTCCGCTTTCCAAGTAAAGTTTTGGCTTCCAAGTAAATGCTTCGTTTTCAAAGCAAACATAAGCTTACAAACAGACATATAAGCTGCTAAACACAGATTTCAGCTTCCAAGTGAAAGCTATAGCTTAGAAAAAAAATCATTTCCCAAAAGCAAAAGTCCAGCTTCAGACAACATTTTACTTTCTAAACAAACTCTTTAACTTCCAAACACAAGATCCAGCTTTCAGAATAGCATTCCAGCTTGCAAATAAAAATTTGCCCTATAGATAGATAAAAAGTTTAAGGATCAAATTAGAATTTCATTTTCTTAACAAATATCTTAGTTTCCAAACAAACATAGATTGAAAGAGAGATAGATAAACAGATACTTTGTATATATATATATATATATATATATATATATATATATATATATATATATATATATATATATATATATATATATATATATATATATATATATATATATATATATATACAGAGAGAGAGAGAGAGAGAGAGAGAGAGAGAGAGAGAGAGAGAGAGAGAGAGAGATAATGTCATGTTTCATTAGAATATGACTCATGTAAAATAACATTTATGAGAACAGAAAAAAAAAACACCGATGAGTCATGCTTTAATTAGTCCGTAGAGCAAATAATTACTAAAGGAAACTTCTTTTTATTGCATTTTTTTTTATTGTCTTTCTAAGCAGTGCTCTGTAGGACAGGACTATGCTTGTCTATTATCAGGGCTGTGCTCTAAGTGCACTTGATTCCACCTGTGATAAGCCATTTCTACTGCCATACTCAGTATACCTGATGAGTAGGCAGGGGGTAGAAGATAACAGATGACAGTGGTGACCCCTTCAAGATCCTTCACAAGACTAAGTGAGATACTTAGCTTTGCTGCCACGGAAGTACGTTGGGTCGAACCCGAGTCTTGTAGTTTGTCAGACCAGTCCTTAAACCACTAAGGCAATGAGGAGAAACTGACGTCACTATTCAGTGCTCCTCTCACGATATCCTTTTCGTTCATAAGCCTATATAAATTCGCCAATGAATAATAAATTAAATACCTTTCCATAGCTTTTCATGTGGAAATTTCAACACCGGAGTGCCAAAAAAAAAACTGTAACTGGAAACATTAATCTTAACCAAGGCTAACGATGCATTAAACTGAGAGAGAGAGAGAGAGAGAGAGAGAGAGAGAGAGAGAGAGAGAGAGAGAGAGAGAGAGAGAGAGAGAGAGAGAGAGAGAGAGAGAGAGGTTTGAATTTACTTAGGGTTCATGCTACCTACACATCTACACACGGACAAATACATACACACATATAAACACACAAACACACTTACAAAACAATCTCAAATTTTTATCCCAATGCCCTATGGCAAGTGTTATCATCTCCAGAATATTTATTCTCTTTTTCTTACATTCTCTTTGGCTTCTTTTATTTCCTCCTTTATTGTTGAAAGTTATCTTCTTCCTCTTCTCGTCAGACACAAAGAAACTTAACTTCTTCAAAAGTGTTTAAGCTTACACTGTTACCAACATCGCCTGAGAGAATGTAAATAGCGTCTCTTCGATGTGAAAGCTCTGAGCCATTGGCAACACTGCATTCACGAAATTTGCTCTGGATGTTCTGACTAACAATGCTTTCAAGGAGAGCCGATGCAAAGGCTGCAGTCACTGCTTACGGTACCGCGTCCTACTACGCCTTATTATTTATTTTTTTATTCATCTCTTTATTCATTTGTATATTCATTTACATATCTAGCCATTTATTCGTTATTTTTTTATTCGCACATATACTTCTTCCATTATTTATTTATTTAATTATTTATTTATTTACACAATATCATGGATTTTGTCCTCTAACTTGACTATAAATGAGTTGAGCCGTATGAAATGATGACCAAAATCCTTCCATTCCATCGCTATTTATTTATTAAGGTATTTATTTATTTCTCAGTTCATTTATATATTTATTTGTCTATTTATTATTCCTTTATTAGCGTAACATCGCCATTCCTGATCTATTTATATGCTCAGTATCCCAGATTTTGTTTCGTCTGTCAGAGTTCAGTGGGATAAGAAGAGAAGCCGATATAAAGGCCACTGTCGCTTGTCAAAGGTGAATTCAAGGTCGTTTTTGTTTACGATTTATATGATTTACTTATTTTTAGTTATTTGTATATCTTCCTAAAAGGATTGGACAGACATTTTTGTTTCTAGAAGAGAAAATACTCTCACAAAGCCTAGAAAAATAACATTTAATTCAAGAACTCAGGCACAAAGCTTAACGTGATATCTTTCTTATGGATGAACATAAATGGCCTAATACTTGTTTATCTGAAGCCCACAATTGCTATGGGAGTAATTTTTTATTTTATTTTTTTATACCAGAGTTGTTATCCATGTTGTTGAGTCAATAGAGGTTAAGAATTCTAAGCTAGACACAGGTATATGTTTAGCAAGTAGACCTAAATCTTTAAAGTTTTAGCTAGACAGATATTTGTTTAGCAGGCAGACTTTGATGTTAAATCTGTAATATAATAGTGGAGTAATGCCAGTATTGGAATAATGAGTGAAATCATTTTACAATGCTTAATATTTTTCCTATCTTCTGCATTTTCCCTTTCTTCACAAAGGTGTTTCCCTTACTAGTCCCATGTGCTTTTTAGTCCCTGACTTTTTCCCGGCTGGACTTACTTCCTAACTTATGATAATAATAATGGTAAGAATAATATACACCACAGACTACCCCCCCCCCTTACTAAGCTAAACTGACCTAACATAACTTAACCTAACTAAACATTAGATTGTAATTAAATACCAAACATAATGACTGAGAAATTTAATTCATATAGAGAAAAACAAGGTACGAATCCAATTTATCTTTTTGTCTTTTTCCATGCAACTGTTTATGGCCCGATTTCTTAAACAGTGTAAACCTAGGATACTATATTGTTAGTTAGCTAGACACACACAAATGGATTTCATAAACGCATCTGACGCGGTTCTGTGTATGGCTAGGATCCCGTCCGTGATCCTAGCCATACACAGAACCGCGTCAGACGCGTTTATGAAGTCCATTTGTGAGTGTCTAGCTAACTAACAATACGGTATCCTAGTTTTTTTTTTATGATTGGGACACCAGGACGGGTCAAAACAAAAATAAAATAAAACAGCCCCCACTGAGCCTGGGCACGAAGACTACATTAAGTAAAAAATAATAGAGATGGAGAGTGTAATGACTTGTCAGAAGTGAAGGGATAATAAGAGGTGGGTAATGAATATTCAGTGTTATGTTTACACTGTTTAAGAAATCGGGCCTGTATCTCTCTTTCCCATCCCGATCTTTTATCTATCAATCAGCCAAGCTACCAATCTTAGTCTTAATACCCATGAGTTAAATCATAATATTACAATTGTTTATAATTACACTCTATCTATCAATCTGTCTATCTACCAATCTATGTATCTATATATCTATCATAAAGAATACACACACACTTATATATATATATATATATATATATATATATATATATATATATATATATATATATATATATATATATATATATATATAT
>JAXCGZ010022730.1:140000-155275 GCA_037179515.1 Halocaridina rubra | reverse complement strand
GTACCATTACACATTTTATGCTCGTGGCTTAGAGAGAAACACATACGGCAGATATCCGAGTAAAAGCATACGAATAATTTCAGAATAGCACTGAATCATTTATACATTGCAGTCTTGACGTTTCGGGTGAAAAAAGACGCAGTGCAGAAGACATGCATTATAATGCCAAACAATCAATTAATATAATGCATTTAATAATAGAAAGTCCAATTAAGAAGATGTATTTAATGAGGGAAAGTAACTTCTTTACGATAAATTAAACTTCCGTTAATTATTCGTTTAAGAAGTTCATCCTCGCTTATGTAAACACCTCCATCACGGTGGATGAAAATTGGCCATGAGAGGTGGAGCTAAAAGGAAGGTGTAAAAGTAACTAGGCCTACACTCCCCTTCAAGGCTTCTCCTTTCCGTCACACTTCCCATCCCTCCTCTCCCACCCTATTCTCCTTCCCCTTTTCCATCATCCAACACGCAAAGGCAGCAGCTCTACGCAAAGAGTGGCAAGTCACACTGTGAGGACCAGCCACCCTTTGACCTTTCTAAGGGTTAGGGGGGGGAGAGGACTGAAGCAATATGGCTGCGCACGCTGAATCCTTTCCGAAGAAGAGCCACCAAAGACATTTTCGATCACGAGTACGACTCTGGTCACAGGCGCTAACCTATTACACCGCTCTATTGGTAATTACCTGAAAGAAATTAATAGAGTATAATAGCACGGAATCCCTCCCATTTTAAATGGGAGTGGATAATTCTCCCCCAACAATAAGTTAATGACCAATTTAGAACAATAAAGAAATTCTGAAATAAACAGCGATAACTGAACTATATAATAAATGTTTGCCGAGGACATCTAGAATATGGCAAAAGAATTGTATCATGTCTAGATTTAATAACAATGAATCAGGTTTCAGCGTGAAAATGTAAAATAGTAAATAACTTTATATCAGGGGTGTGTTCCGCTAAGTGTAAGCTTAGTCAAGTCTTGAATGAATTTTTATAGTAGCGAGAACTTGCGTCTTGGGCAATTTTAGCCGGGATTTTGAGTCCGCGACAAACTAGAACGTCCAATTATCAGTCCAGACACTCCGCACGAAAATATTTAATATAATTTACTAGTGTAACTAACCGACATAACTTTGCACATAGCGATTATGTAAGACTTCTCTCACGGGTAACATTTTCTAAACGGGTGACTCGAAAACTTATAATCTTTCTTGAACACATGATTTTGTGTGACAGCCCGCTTTCACAAGAACTAAAACACTTCATGACGGCACTGAAGAAATTTAAATGATATAAAATTAGCCCCTTTTTCTTACTTCAGTTATATATCCAAGTAGTTGTCAGCGTTGCTCTCATTTCATTCCCTATAATTTCAAACATCATACACGACTAAAAGAAAAATCGCACGAAATAACATATACGTCAAAATTAAGTGCACAAAACTCTTCGACAACTTGTACTTGGTATATGGGGTCACAGATTCATAATCAAGTACCGGGTTGTACCTACCGTTCTAATACGGATTAATTTTAAGCGTAAGGAAGTAAGGTTCCACCAAGTGCCCTCAAGCTGAAATTATGGGTTAAGGGGGGTTTACACGGTCAAACGGTTCGTCGAACTCGGTTCGACAGACAAGTGTTTGAAGTGATGTTCGAACGTGTGAACGGGGTATTTGGTTGTCGAACACTGAACGTGTTCGACAACCAAATACCCCGTTCACACGTTCGAACATCACTTCAAACACTTGTCTGTCGAACACGTTCAGTGTTCGACAACCAAATACCCCGTTCACACGTTCGATCATCACTTCAAACACTTGTCTGTCGAACCGAGTTCGACGAACCGTTTGACCGTGTTCGACAACCAAATACCCCGTTCACACGTTCCAACATCACTTCAAACACTTGTCTGTCGAACCGCGTTCGACGAACCGTTTGACCGTGTAAAGCCCCCTTTAAGTAAGACATCTGGAAAAAAATTAAGGGAGGGGTGGGTGGGAATTCTTAGCAAGTGTTTCAAGATTCTCCTTTATCGGCAGCTTTACCTAGTTAACATGGGGTCGATATTTCTAACTAGATCCTTTGAGACTAACGGATGGTTTTAAGCTCAAACTATTACGGCTAATTACCCTTCCTAGAACCAACACCTTCTATTCATCTGGGCTTCAACCGGCAACGAGCAAGCTGGCTTGGTATTGTTCTAGCATAGACTAACAAACTCAACCTATATTGAGACCTCAAAATAACCGTTTTTTGCATACTTACTGAACTTGCTCGTAACGGTACCTATGAAAGCCAAATCAACATAATTACATAAATAGGAACATGCTAGAGGGAAACGAAATTACCCGCAGGATGCAAATGTACTCCGCACGCACACTGTGTACAAGTGAAAGGATGTAGGCAGCACTAACCAATACTAGGTTATGCTTATTGAGACTGCAAGGGAAAACAGAGTAACACCAAAGTGTCTGGAAGCTGACGAGTAAGTTCATCTACTCATCTTCAAAGGTATTGGGGTTACAGGCGTAAAATAGATAGGCTAAGTGTTCTCGTTCGCATTAAAGGACTACGGTGCTTCTCGTTTTCCTTTCTGTAGTTCAAATAAACATACATATATATATATATATATATATATATATATATATATATATATATATATATATATTATAAAGTCATAGGACCACGACAGTACGTAAATGCTGAAGGGATTCTAGTGGTAATTAAGAATACTTCATATAATAGTTTAAACAATGTCCTTAAAAATGTCATCAATGAAGAAAAACTACTTCCAAACTTCAAACGTATAATTTACACGAATCTGTCATTTAATGGACTTTACATACATCTATTAACGCCCATCATTCTGCGAGGGAAGTGCTATATATTTTGGCGTTCCTGGAACTGTAGTTAATCAGTATATTGCATAAAAGCTTTCTCGACTATAATTCGTCACTCTGAATATGGGTACCTTTGGCCCCATTATAAAAGACGGGTTCCAAGTACTATATAAGGACCATGTAAAGCTTAGAGAACGGGAAATATATGACAAACGGAGACAATCTGACATAAAAATGAATGATTCCAAAGAATTAGAATGCTAATCAACTTTACTCCAAAGGCTGGCATAAAAACTTCTAAATGAAGCAGAATCAATGGAGAGTTGGTGTTATGAGGGACACCTGGCCATAAAACTTGTAGTCCAAGCCAACGCTAGCTACCAAAAAGGCTTGTGACAAACAGGCACCCCATACGCTCATGGGAGAAAGTTGCTGATAAAGAGAAATGCAAAAATGGGTGCATATTAAGTGCTGGAAAAAAAACTACAATTTATACATATTCCACTGTAGAGTATGCAACGTCAGCTCCAAAGAGGGGGAGGGGGCGGGGGTTAAGAGAGGTAAGCTGTCGATTGCCTCGAGTCGTCTGCGAAGCGGTGTCGGGATGTAACAGCCGGTACGAGAGCAAAGCGTCACGTGACGGGCGGCGATGACCTTGCCCCGCTGCCATCAGCACGAGCTACCTACCGCATGTCAACCTTCCGTTACCGACCGACAGTGCGATCGCTCTATCCCCCCATCAACACGTCCGAGTACGTGCTCTGAGTATGTGTAAATAATGCCAAAAACTCTAACCACTTCCCGACATTCACCTTATTGTGGACTGGGCAGCTCTTGTACTATTAGTAATACGACTATCCGTACCATCGTCAACATAAAATTCGATAATACAGGATCAACTGAAGAATGCGAACTCCACAACTATTATTCGCTATTATAGCGTATAGTTATGGGGTGTCTAAGGATGGTGCCCCAGTTAGGGATGAACTTGTGAATACTGATAACTGGAAACAATGCAGCGCTATGAAAAGTCTAAGGTGTGTTTTCACTAACTGATCAGAAGTCAAAATTCCATAAAGTCTATGACTGGAAACGCACTACAAAGATATACTGGTTAGATAATAGTAATCGCACATACATATAACACAAATTACATTCATTTACTTGAATATTAGGCAAAATATTCAACACACTAGACGGACACAAAGACATCCCATTGTGTAATAAAAAATCTTTCTTCCGCACATTTCAAAAAGGTTAAAATAAACCTCGTAACCTTGACGAGAAGTGTCCTCACAATTATACAAGGAACTAACGAATGCATTTCACAACTATTAAGATAAATGCCAGTACCTGAAAATAATCTATTACTTTTCACCCAAGGAAAAAAATACAGTCTTGTAAATGAAATTTCAGAAAAGATCAAAATCATACAACTTAGGAAACACAGGCTGTAACAAAGAAACAATTCGTATATTTGATCGCAATACAATGCATAAAATCTACCTGATATCTCTGTTTAATATTATTATTAGGGGCAAAATACTATCATAAGCACGGAAGACTTAACCTAATCGAGAGAGAGAGAGAGAGAGAGAGAGAGAGAGAGAGAGAGAGAGAGAGAGAGAGAGAGAGAGAGAGAGAGAGAGAGAGAGAGAGTAATAATAATAATAATAATACTTTATTTCCATTTCAATACAATGGGTATTCGTCAGCCAGGGTAAGCCCCAACCCCCCACTGTGGTGTCCACCCACAGCAGTTCCTGCCAGTAAACAGCTTAAACTCTCGGTCTTGGACGGGAACCGATCTTTCGACCTCATGAATGTGAAGCCAGCGCGTTACAACTGTACTAGCCAGCAGGCTCTAATAACAATTTGCCACAAATTTTATGAGATTTTGAATACTGGTGACGAAGGGTGACACGTAATGATTAAAGCCTAAGTACGTGTTTTGCTTATATGTATACGTCCGAGTTGTAACGCAGACAGATAATTCAAGCTCCATGGATGATCTATGAAATCCGAAATGAAATGACACATCGAAATTTGTTAAAAAAAGATGAAAAGAATATTTCTTTAAAAGTACTTTTAAAACTGCAAATACGGAAAGGGGAGGACGATCATACAAGACATTATGACAAGCAATGAGAATTATACATTTTTTACCTTACAATATCAAAGAATACCAGCCATTAGTTCTGTGGAAAAGAATTAATGAAAATTTTGAGAACATATATATATATATATATATATATATATATATATATATATATATATATATATATATATATATATATATATATATATATATAGGATCAAGAGTTTACTATAATATCCAGAAACCTAACAATGAAAGTAGAATCTTCTCATATAAGAGCACTTCCCTCTCTTCAGAACATGGGACAAATCCTTGGCAGTCATCTGTCATATGAAAGTCATGTCGAAAATGCACGCCATAAAGCAACTATACTTGACTGGCACAGTAGGAAACGGGTTGTGGATGCTGCGGTTCTTAGCTATAAATATCATAATGTTCAATTCTATGGAGTGATTGCTATAAAAGTTTAAGTAAGACCTGAAAGATTCATAATTAAGGGGCCAAATTTGTTTTTGTTCCTGGCAAAAGCAAGACCATGCAACATTAGGAGCAAATTATATATATATATATATATATATATATATATATATATATATATATATATATATATATATATATATATATATAACCACACTAGAATGGTTATGATTCTATTGCAAATAGCAATTCCCTGAAAATGAGCACTCGGCAAACACCAAATTCTTGTGGTTCCAAAAACATGAACAAAGATAACTGACAGGAATATATATCAAAGGATGATTTTACTCTTAAGTGTATTTTGATAGCTATGGATGATGTTATACATGGTTTACGTTTTATTTGGTAGGTGGTCAATATGTTAACCAAGGTGAAAAGCACATAACGTGACCATAGGGTCAAGTAACTGAACTTCATTTAAAAGAGACTCCCTGTGACCTATGTGTTCGAATGTTCATGTTCATCCTTTGTGTATAATCTAAGATCTATAAAACAGATTACACTATCATTACAATTCCGTTCAGTGGCTCACTAAGATCAACTCATAACACCAGGTCAGTCAAATAGTCAAGTAGGCAATTGAAAAAGTCTTGGAGAAAATAGTAAAATAATAATTCTCTCTCTCTCTCTGCTAGCAAAACCTGTACGACACCATTATTATTATTATTATCACATCACATGTTACACATAGGATATCTAACAAACCAACTCGCACGAGCTGTAAATTTCTACAAATTTGAATCACTTAATCTTGACATATTAACGATATGCAATACTATTTTACAAAAAAACTCTCTCTCTCTCGATGGTCAATGGTACTGCACAGTAATCCCATCGACAGCTACTATAATTATGTGGCTACAGAAGGTCTACTCTCTCATTACCAAGATCAATAAAAAATTAAAGCTATCCCTGAGCGATATAGACACATGTACTCGTAGGGACGTGGGTGATTAATGGGTGTTTCTCTAATATAATTTCATGGAGTAAACCACCTAAATTTTGTATTCTTACAGAAGTAGGTAGAATTCGATTCTCGCACCTTATAAATAGTTAAAAAATACGAATCTTGTAAAGAAGAGAAACCCCAGGTTAATAATCTATCCTAACCCAACAAATTACGGGGTTATTTAACACTATATATGAGAAGAGAGAGAGAGAGAGAGAGAGAGAGAGAGAGAGAGAGAGAGAGAGAGAGAGAGAGAGAGAGAGAGAGAGAGAGAGAGAGAGAGATTCAAGGATTCAAAATATTTAGTCTTAATCAAAAATCAATCAGGTGCAAATGCATCTAGGTAAATAAACGTCTTGCAGAATGTGTACTCATGCACGTGTCTCAGTGCATGTGAACGCGCGTCAGTGTGAGGAAAAGACATATATGCAGACTAAAGTGGGGAAGGGGTGGCAGGTTACATAGAAGGGGAGGGAGATGGTGAAGGAGGAGGAGGAAGAAGCATCGATTGGTCGACCAGGGGAGGGGAGGAGGAGGAGGAACGTGACACGGGGAGGAGGCGGTGAGGCGACCTCTACGATCTTTGGTCTTCGTCTCCGTCAGTACCACATGTGCCAAGCACCTTCGTCAAAACTATCACTATATAACAAGGTACTAACAACGAAAGACTAATAACACGAAAACAACGGACTTACTTATATACTATTGATAATTATACACGTAAAAAGAATATAGTCTACAAGCTTTAAATTTAAATGTACGATACATTCGTATATATATATATATATATATATATATATATATATATATATATATATATATATATATATATATATATATATATATATATTAAAGAGCAACTAGCTCCCTTCGCTTACTTCTAGAATTAAAATTTTTAAAGAATTACGTCACGTCGTGGGAGAGAGAGAGAGGAGAGAGAGAGAGAGAGAGAGAGAGAGAGAGAGAGAAGAGAGAGAGAGAGAGAGAGAGAGAGAGAGAGAATGTTACTAAATGCAAACTGGGAACCTTGAAAATCAAGATCAGACACCCCTCCCCCTATACATGGCTGGGTCAACTTTAAGCGCGTTTCAAACGTTTATTATATAAATATACAGAGTACACCTGAAACGTTCGTTCTTTTGTGGCTTTAAACTTTTACGTTACTCGTGAAAGCACTTCTTGCAAACTTTTTTTCTTTGTTCTGCATTCTGACAATGCAAGTTATTATTGATGATATATATTTATATATGTTACGTTGCAAGATACACATTTTTTTTTCAGGCGGATATAGCCTACTTAACATCTTCAAAACATTTTAAGTCTTTACAAATTCTAAATAAAAAAATCCACAACGCTTGAAAAATGGTGATCAGTTCTCCATTACATTCATAAGAATACGGACTCCTAAAAGATGAAACCCTATAAATTCTTTATGAAAAACAAATGTTAAAAGCCATCGCACAGCACTCGCTAGTGACCGAACTATATTCTCGTGCTCTCCTATCGCCAAGTAAACCTACCATCACCTTTAATGTCGCTCCGTTTCACCTCTGGCGTTAAAGAGCGGTACGTCACGGAAAATGTATGTAATAATAATAATAATAATAATAATAATAATATATATATATATATATATATATATATATATATATATATATATATATATATATATATATATATATATATGTGTGTGTGTGTGTGTGTGTGTGTGAGAGAGAGGAGAGAGAGAGGAGAGAGAGAGAGAGAGAGAGAGAGAGAGAGAGAGAGAGAGAGAGAGAGAGTGAGAGAGAGAGGAGAGAGAGAGGAGAGAGAGGAGAGAGATTAATCATATAAAAAAAATGCTAAAACGCACTCCCCCACCCCACCCTTCCAACCCCCATAGCTACGCAAAGGCATTTCTGGATCGAAACTACAGCCCTTATTGCTCGGTACCAACTACCTGGCCCGAGAAATGCTAGACTAGACAAGTCGGGACACTTCCATACATTCGTAACTGCTATCGCCTCCTCGTCCTTCCCCTCCACCTGCAAGAGTTAAGTAACCGGTTTTTACCTTTACACCAACAGTAGCGTTACAGGCTATCATACCCACTGAAACCCATTCATAAAATATCCCAGCTACAGTCTTTTTCTATTGAACAACATACACGCTAAAAAAAAAAAAGGCACCTACATAATTCATGCAAATTCCCTACTAACACCAATTAGCTTAAATTTGTCAACAGTCAAGATCCCAAGTAACCACTCCTTGGATGCCAAGGCGAACCTCACATGCTTAAAAATAACGTGCATATGTCTCCTACTAGCAACTACCATCCCAAATCTGAAGTGTCTCTTAAGTACATTAAGCACCTGACGAGTCAGTTTACATTTACCCCCACCGTGCATCACACATATCGTTACTGACGAAAAGACTGTACACTTTCAAACTTTGAACGTGTCAGTAAAATGCGTAACAAGTCGAGAGCAATTCCTATTAAACTGTTGCCATACCAAACTAATTTGTAGCACGGAATACCAAGTAAAATTTTCGTTTAAGACCATTTCTGCGCAAAATGTGCTCGAATGCGCATAAAGATGTCATATGTGTATGCAATTGTTCAACTACTTGAAATGAAGTTGACTAAAAAAAAAAAAAATGAACAATTACCCCGGGGTGTCCCTGAAGCAAACAGATTTCGAGCGAGTAATGTTTGTCAAGCAAATATCCACGACATCCCTCCCACTCCCAAAGCGAACAAGTTAGTTGGGAGAAGTCACTTTCCACATCATTAGCTTTGCCCCAATGTCATTAATGCCACTTTCCCCGAAAGGAATGCGTGCGCGCTTTTCTGAATTCCCACTCTGGTGAAAGGACTCGCATGCTACTCAAGAATATAGAATTTAACTCTTTTTGAGTACAAACACTTCTTTGATGCATATCATTTTGCCTAATAATTGTACAATAATTACTTGCTCAGAAACATTATATCATAAATTAAGTATATTCTATGTCTTAAGAAAATAAATGTATTAAACTGTATATACTATGGATACGCCATACGTTTTCTTATGGGTGTACTACACAAATACATATTATGAGGCGTTTCTCTTTCCAATAAGAGAAAGATAAATAGCAAAGGAAAATAATTTCTTTAATCTATGATTTTACAACAAAAACCTATTATTAACAATGATCGAACATCAAAACGTTCCACCAAGTATATGTAACAATAATGAGTAAATAAATTAATGAGAAATCAACAACTTCTGGCCTATACATGTTATCTAATAAAAATAATAAATTGTGAATCTGTTCACAGGGATGGGTGCAAATTACATTAAAAATATTTCAAATTAAAAACAAACGCATCATTCTATTCTTATCAACGGTTAATGAATGCGATGTACAAAGCTCAGTTCGAACCTTGAACAGATTCATTGGCGTTCAATAATGAACTCAAGGAACATAACCACATGGGAGAGGGCAAAGAAATTGGCCAACTATCTCGGTGATTATGTACAAACTATAAGAAAGAAGTTAAAATATTTACACTACAAGAATCAGAAGTAGAATAAAACCTATGTGAGCAACGTACTTCTTCTCTCTTAAGCTATGTAGAACACCATTTCTCCAAATCGCACAAGAATTTGAATATTCTCAATGTGAAACTTATGCTCTTCTTTTTGTAACAAGTCATTTTGCAAGAGTAAAGCCAAACAATGACACATAAATTTTTCTTTTCTTAAACCAAACCTAAAACTACTTAACTGTGAAAATACGATGAGATAATGATCCTAATGATGACAAAAAAATGCTATCACTATAACAGAAAGCCATTCGAAATATTTTGTAAGTGCACACACAACTTCACACATAAGGAACAACGTTTATTAGAAAGTATAAACCAGAACTTAGTATCTACACTAGTTGTGATATTGCTAAACACTTCATATACTGCTCACTCGTGTTTCGAACTAAGTCAAATCAGGTTGGAGAGAATTTAAAAAGGATTGCTAGTTACCTATTTTTCACATTTCTTTCAACAGCTCAGCTTACCGGTAAGGAACTTCATATAATTTAGTTATTAACGGTGTTAGAAAATATTGTTAATTCCACTCTCATTCAAGATAATAAAATGTCTTGAAATTAATTGATTGGCCAAATTGATATTAACATTTAATGAGGTGAAAATACGAAATTTAAATCCCTTAATGATTAAAAGGTCAGCTTTTGTCAGACAAATCCACTTTAAATTTTAAAACTCCAATTTCGTGTGAGACATCCGTATTCAACAACTCTGTTAAATTCAGCTCTGGTAAGGGATGTATTGTATGATTTTCAACAAGTCAATAGCTTTGTTTTAATTAATGAGTGAAGATTTTGATTTTTTGCGTGAAATTTGCTAAAAATGCATTTTGGGATGTAGGAAACTAGTTTGTGATAGAAATAAGAATGTTAGGATACGTTTACAAAGGTTAGCTGATTTATGTCATTTTTCATATTTAATGATCATTTTTATTGATAACTAGCATGAATATAAGAAGATATCACGCAAAGCCTACTTATAATCCAATGCACTTACCCATTAGCAAAGGTGTCCTTCGATGAATAAAATTCCTATTAAAAATATTCTCCACGAAAGCAGGCAAAGAAAAAGGGCACTCTCGCACAAAAATAAAGCACAGAGGCTTAAAATGTTACAATATAACACTCCACTAGGCTAGGGTTGCAAATCCATCCATCAAAACATGAACACGTGATAAGTGGGGGTAGAGAGAAACTTGGAAAAATTTCCTAATTTTGAAAATGGGAATTAAACACCATCACTATTTTTCTCATCAATCTTGAAGAGCCTTAGCCTCTCTTTTTATCATCATACACTCTCCTCTTTTTCACTGTACACTAAACTTCTCGTATTTTGACTTTGCATCATCATCACTGGCCTTTTCACTGGTGGCACTTGCGAACCGCATCACAAACGCCCAGTGCTTACACCATGGAAGTTCACCACAGACTGACTGAACAAGTGGCTTGAACGTCGGTCCGTCCTCCCTCCCTAGTGTCAAAGTTTGGGAAGGGAGAGGCCCGCGTTTATTTTACACCAGGATTCACCATAACATCTCCGGAATTATTTCATGATGACAAAAGCACCTTTCTTAAAACTTCTGTTCTCATACAGGTTACATAATTGGGAAGAAATACCTCGCAATACATTATCAAAGCTAATGTATGATAATACGAAAAAATAAATAAACAAGCATTGATAGATTGCACTTTTCCCCTAAAAATATCTTCAAAAACGTTAGTGAATCTGAGCGCAGATCTCCCTTCACAACACTCGCTTCCCACCACCTGCCTTAGACAACCGTTCTTTTCACTACATTCGCTTATATCACGAATAGCTTTGCTACTCGTACTTAAACATTTTATTAAAGACTATCATTCGATAGCAAGACACCAGTTCATCATTTCAAAAAGGCATATGATTTTATCTGCATCTATTATGAATCAATATGACAGAAGTTTAAACGAAAATACTTTATAGCTTCCGAACAAAAGACGGTAACGGAGCAACGTTTTGCGTTGAGTATTCCAGGTACCTGAACTCATCCTACCGCTTCCCCCGCCATCACAAACCCGCCTCTTTCGAATTTCATATGGTAAATCCTTTATTATTTATGCAGTTCTTTCATTACGAAAGAAAAATACGAAGATATACATCAAAGTGAGAAATGCATCAGTAAATTTTAACAGAAGTAGCGATACGCATATCTACTGAATCAATAACAAAATATAACTGGCTACCTCAACCTACTTGAAAGGGAGTTATCCCAATATGAAGTAAATAATATTACTGGAAAGCGTGTACTGTATTCTGTATCTTTTTTAATCCGAAAAGAGCAAATAACAGAGCAAGCACTTCAAAGGCAATATTATACTAGACGTAAGACCTCAGACCTGAAAAAACACTTCGGTCCTCTTTTTTTTTGTTAATACATGGTAAATCTTCACAAATAAGCTTGCGTAATTAGTTCATTCAGCTTGGGCAGAGTTTATGAATTTATTATATAGGGAATACTTTAATAGAGAAAGAGAGCAGATGAAAATGTCGAGTTGAGTATGTTATTTAGGTGCATGAGTGGGGAATTTTGATCCCCCTTGTGTGGTACCGAGTGATCACCAGCAACGGGTGAGTAAGGTTGGCGGGTCGCAAAGCGTTTGTGTTGACTGATGCACGAAAACTCCGGAAAATAAACAAAGTATTTGGCTTTCTTTAGATTTTGCGATTGGGAATCAACGCTACATTGAAATATATCATTCATATTTCTCCTTATCACTAAATATCTTCATTTCGTCATATAAGTAATGTTGCTACATATAATATATTTGTCATGCCTTAAGAATTGAGTGTGACACCAGGACCCGGCGGACTCTCCTCTCTCTCTCTCTCTCTCTTTCTCGGCCCTAGCCATGGCCACCCAACACCACGTAAGATACGATAATGTTTAAGAATATCGTCTAACTCCTTAGGTTTTTACGAAAATAAATGACGAACATTGTTTCGCGTATCTTAACATTATATTATATAATATACAAATTATATACTATAAAAAGAAATTCAGTGAAGAAAAGAAACGAAAAATATTAAGCGAAATATGAGCGAAAAAGTCCAAATTATCGTACGGTGGCGACGTGTGTGCTCTGAGTGACTGGCTGGCTGCCCTCCTTAGCCACACTTTTGTTTGATTTGTCGCCACTGCCTTCCTTCCTCTCCCTCTCTTTACTCCCAACAAAATCTATCTCGTCGCTTTCCCTCGGTGAACTCTCCTCAAGCGACCTCGTCCAAGGGATAAGTTATAATGTCATAGATACCCCTGAAGAAATCTTTCCAAAATTCAAAAAAACATCGTAACAAAAGAAAGAGCATTTGGCAGATCCTAGTAGTGAGTGGTCCTTCCCTCTTTCCTCGACCACCCCCACCACATCCCCCCTATGGATATCCCCCCAAAGCCACCGACGACCGATTACATTCGGCTAATCAACCGGGTATTGCTGGGTTTGCTCGTCTCCACCACCTACCACAGGGCTTTAAATACTAGTAGAACTCGGTGACGGCTGCTTTCCTACGCCGCCGTCATAGTCCAGCGCTGTATCCATCCGAAACAATTTGGGTAACCCAAAAGAGATCTATCGGCTTAAATGCTATTTTTTAGAATTTTTACTTTTATGAATAGTAGAATATGGGATACAGCAGATTGCTACACTCCATCATGCTACGCTGTTCTGTAACAATTACCAACATTACGGATGACAATGCATTTCAAAAAATAGCGTAACCTGCCAAAACCTCGGCAAAAGGAACAGATGATCTAAAAATGAAGGTGGCATCCAACGCTGCTCTTCATCAGTTCAAATATTACGGTTTTATATACCACCATTGTTTTAATTAATGAACAACTGAGTAATGCAGAACATATGACAAATTCCTCAGTACACTTTGGGTCGGGTTCAAAGTACGGCACAAGTCGCAGGGAGAGGGAGGGTAAATAAAGCTTCATGATACATCCCCCGACCCCCAACGCAGCCCACCCCTTCCCCAGCGAGTAGCTCTCTCCCGTGGAGGTGTGCGTTCGTACGTTAGTATATATCACAATCCCACCCGGTTTAGGAACATACGCATGTACACAAATGTGTGGATACGGAAAATCTTGTCGTTCGCTCTTCCATCTGAACTGGCTCAAGCATTTTCATCCTATACAACACGGGACACTTGTATTCACTGTTCATTATTATTATTATTATTATTATTATTATTATTATTATTATTATTATTATTATTCACATACATGTAACATAGACTTCATTCCCAAGTATACACAATAATGTACATAACCATTTCCTCATAGCAGCATGTTTATGTACTATGAATAAGGAGAAAATGCTTTCATGGGAATATTTTCGGAGAACAAGTTTGAGGGTTTCTTATTTCCCCCCTAAGCAATTATGAGATTTAATAATAGCTCTTCATAAGTCTGCAGGAAGCAAACGGGGATGGCAGAGATTGCACTTGTTGAATGAAAAGTGCATTCATAGAGAGTTCTTTGCTGCTGGGGTTTCCATACATTTAAAACGAAATTATTGAGGTGAGTCTGAAGCTTTTTTCCATGATATTTTTCTAATCCATTATTTGTTAACTTTGAGTTGTAAACAGGGTTCGTAGTAACAAAAGCTAGAGGAAAAAATAAATTTTCAGCGAAATTTCATCTAAACACGACGCGAGTTTTCAATTATATCTTTACTATGCAATTACAAGAATTCTTAAAATAAAACTATGTCTTTCTATTCACATGGGTGTCTAGAGGCTTTATGTAATGTAATGTACTGAGGTGAAGAAGCGTTACCTCCTAAAACTCGGCTTGTCATTTTGTGTCATGAGTTCTTGCTTCGCAATACCAGAAATTGCACTCTTCTCATATCAAGACAATGAGTTACATCACGAGAATGTCGATGTGACGACACTAGCAGGAGAGCAAGACCACATTGCAAAAGTGAAGAAGGCTAATTTTCTTTATCCATCTCTGGAAACCATAGTTACACTGCTGCTACTGCTGCAAAGAAACTACGGGAACACACACACTCTCTCTCTCTCTCTCTCTCTCTCTCTCTCTCTCTCTCTCTCTCTCTCTCTCTCTCTCTCTTCTCTCCCAAGTTATTATATGACTGATAGACAAGAATTTGTTTAGCTTTCAATATATATATATATATATATATATATATATATATATATATATATATATATATATATATATATATATATTTAGAGAGAGAGAGAGAGAGAGAGAGAGAGAGAGAGAGGAATGATGGATCTGCAAACTGAGGACAGGAGAAAGGGAAAAACCAAGAGAAAGGTTGGAAAGATTGTAAAG
>JAXCGZ010022730.1:132500-135000 GCA_037179515.1 Halocaridina rubra | reverse complement strand
GATATAAGCTATAAGGTTGGATTCCTTTTAACCTTCTGTGGTGTAGTGGTAGCGCCTTGACTTAGTAATTATAAGTCCTAGGTTCGAGTCCCGGTCGGGGTAAAAAAAAAAATGATTCAATATATATATATATATATATATATATATATATATATATATATATATATATATATATATATATATATATAATATGTGTGACACCGGAACGGACAATAAAAAATGCCTCATACGAAAACAGGGGACCAAGAAATAATTTAGAAAAAAGTAGCAGCTAACGGACAAGGCCGATATAAGAGAGTGGTAAACAATAAAGAATGGCTGAATAAATAGTAAATGTAATGCAGAGCTAGAAATACTTATAGTAATGATGAAAAAGAAATAAAAGAAAAACAGAGATAAGGAGTTTTGTGACTTGTCAGATGCGAAGGGGTATTGCGAGATGTGAAACGAATACGGCAGAATATTCAGTGTAGATGTAGGCAGAGGAAGCTAACCGTGATTGATAGAAAATATAATACAATGTTCCTGGCTAGTACTATCTATTAGATGACAATAAGATAAAATGAATTAACAAAATGCTTGGCAAGAAATTCATTCCGATAATCCTAATTTTATTATCTGCAGGTCTTTTCATTTGCATATGGGGCCGCTGTACCTACTAACCTTTTGGCGACTAGTGTTGGTCTAAACTTAATGCTTTACGGTCAGATGCCTCGCTTAACACCAACCCTCACCGTTGATAAGGTCTAGGAAATGGTACCGAGTTGAGCTGGCTTGCACTCCCAGTGGCTGGATTTTCAATAATAAGAATTTTTGGATACCTTAAAAACTAACGCACAACAAATGTATAAAAAGTAACAGCAACACATGACCAAGTGTATCACCATTAAATCGGTACCCGATATCATTACTAATGTGGTGGCAATAATTATTTCTATATATATATATATATATATATATATATATATATATATATATATATATATATATATATATATATATATATATATATATATATATATATATATATATATATATATATAACAGCATGCATACAATAATAAAATTCATTGTTAACTACTAAATATAATGCATAATTTAAGACATATATGTGCTTTAAATTCTTTGTTGTCTTTTTCTTCTTCTTTTATTATTATTATTATTATTATTATTATTATTATTATTATTATTATTATTATTCGCTACATGTTCAGTTTTCATTTCAATGATAGCGCTTCTTTTCAAATCGTAGGAGAGCAAATGGATAAACAGGAGAAAACGCATCTCAAAAGTGCGAACTGGGGAAGTAGTGCATAACAGTTAATAGTGAAAGGGGGTCGTTCAATCGAAGCCCCCACTTAGGCAATGGGGGTTTGTTTTCATAGTATTTTGTTAGGGAGGGTTTGGTTAGAATAATCAGGTTAGTAAAACTGAAGAAAGATCATCTAACAATAGCTTCAAGCGCGTTTTCTCCTGCTGATTCAAGGGAAATTAAGGATTATTTTTTGCGCAATTATGCATCATGATAAATTCATATTATAAAATATACGTATTCTAGATTAGAACTTAAATTTAGTACGTAACCTTCCAGAAGGAAAGAGAGTAAGAGAAAATTTCAGGGGAAAAAAATCGACTCTAGTCATAAGACACTGATGAACAAAAGCAATTTATCCTTCCACAGCTCATAAGAAGCAGAACCACTTTCTCACCTAAAGGTTCTCTGATAACTTCTCCAAGGTAGCTAAGTAGCTTGCGCAGCTTATTTTCACCAGAACCTCTCATGGATAAGTAGAGATCAGTGGTATCCTATGCCCAGTAGAACCTCTCAACTTAGCGGATCAAGTGAGTACTGTACACCATTTGAAGCTATGTACACCCAGTGGTGGAAACATACATTTGCGAGCTCAGGCTTTGATAAAGACAAAAATGTCCGACCTGCATCTCAGAGCATTCAAGGATTCCAACCGGTGTATATGTTTTTGTGTCCAACTATTTGACACACACACACACACGTGTGTGTGTGTGTGTGTGTGTGTGTGTGTGTAAATTACTGGTTTGAGATTTTAGGCGTATTAAAAGTTAAACAGAAAACTGAAGTAAATTCATTTTCATAATACCATTTTTATCTTTTATAAAAGTCTATCCATACTTTCTAGTTCTTACATACATACATATACCTTGGCTATTAAAAAATTTATTTCCATTATTCCTCTTTTTAACATGATCATAATTACACAGATTGCTATATATACTCTGACACACATATGCAAGTACTAACACACATACCATTCCATCCCTTCTCCTCTGTTATTAACAGAGTTTATATTATTCTTACTTTTTAACATTATCATACGAACGCAGACTGCTCTATAAATTAAACTCAATAATACGTATACCTTTTCATCCATCGATTTCTAGATTACTATAATTGCATTATTCGTCTTTTACAACATTATCACAAGTGCGTAGACTGATAAATATATTAACCATTTGCACGTAT
>JAXCGZ010022730.1:117500-127500 GCA_037179515.1 Halocaridina rubra | reverse complement strand
GCATATGCATTCTTATCAAACGTAAGGGTAGCCTTCAGGCACATGGACAAGGAAATGTTCAGAAATATTTATGTAACCTATGTGAGGCCAAAACTCGAATATGCAGCCCCCTTTTGGAATCCGCACTTGAAAAAGCACATAGCTAAGCTTGAAAAAGTCCAAAGACATGCCACGAAACTGGTGCCAGAAATACGCAATCTCGGTTATGATGAGAGGCTGAGGGAATTAGACTTGCCATCACTCGAAGCTAGAAGAGTAAGGGGGGATATGGTGACAGTCTTTAAATTCCTTCATGGTTATGATAGAGTGGATAGGGATCGATATTTCGATATGGCTGGCTCTAGAACTAGAGGTCATAGTTTGAAGCTTCGGAAGAAAACTTGTTTGCAGGATGTAAGGAAATACTTTTTCAGTGTAAGAGTAGTTGATAATTGGAATTGGCTAAGCGAGGAGGTAGTTAATGCTATCTCAATCCATAGTTTTAAGGACAGGTATGATAAGTATCACTAAGTCTAAAAATGGAACCGATCAGGAGACGGGAAGATACGAGCTTTGGGCTCTTTCCCGTAAACACAATTAGGTAATCACAATTAGGTAATCACATAACTACACGCACACACACACACACACACACACACACACACACACATATATATATATATATATATATATATATATATATATATATATATATATATATATATATATATATATACATATATATATATATATATATATATATATATATATATATATATATATATATATATATATATATATATATATATATATATATATATATATATATATATATATATATATATATATATATATATATATATATATATATATTATATATATATAGGCAGCCCACGAAAAAGATGGAGGGATGGTATACAGGAATTCTTAATAGAATATAGAATGGGAAGACTGAATAGATTGGAGAAGGAGGATATCTTCCGGGACAGAGCGGAATGGAGAAGAAGATGCCCCGCACTGACAGGCTAAAAAGCCTACCTAAGAGAGGAAAGAAAGAAATATATATATATATATATATATATATATATATATATATATATATATATATATATATATATATTATATATATATATGGTATGAAAAGGCACATTAAAGGAAATGGAGTGAAAATATTTAAAGTACTTATTAATTTCATGATCTAATTTGGTCACCTTCTGAACATCGTACTTTGAGAAGGTGACCAGATTAAATCACGAAATTAAAGTACATTAAATATTTTTCACGCTGTTTTCTTTAATGGGCCTTTTTCTACATTTTAGATTGTATGGTAACAATCAAGTATTCTATATCATATATATATATATATATATATATATATATATATATATATATATATATATATATATATATATACAGTTCCTCGGGAAAATCTCCATGAAATTTGACCTTTTGGTCCTTCTTGAGTTATTTTTGTTTATTTATTCATTTACAATAATGGTTCCGGGCAAATTAATTTTTATTTAAAGAAATTTATATGAAACTAAAATGACCATATGCTCTTTAGCATTTCTGATCTTTTGCATAAGGATTTTTCAGAAATAAGAATGCTTAAAACTCGGCATCCCAAGGTGCAACAGGCCCTGAGGTAGCGTGGGACTCTTTCCCGAAAGCACAACTAGGCAAATATAGTTTATGCATACCTAACGTCTTTCAGTAAAATCCCATAAGGTGTGTGTGATTACCTAATTGTGATTACCTAATTGTGTTTACGGGAAAGAGCCCAAAGCTCGTATCTTCCCGTCTCCTGATCGGTTCCATTTTAGACTTAGTGATACTTATCATACCTGTCCTTAAAACTATGGATTGAGATAGCATTAACTACCTCCTCGCTTAGCGAATTCCAATTATCAACTACTCTTACACTGAAAAAGTATTTCCTTACATCCTGCAAAGAAGTTTTTTTACGAAGCTTCAAACTATGACCTCTAGTTCTAGAGCCTGCCATATCAAAATATCGATCCCTATCCACTCTATCATAACCATGAAGGAATTTAAAGACTGTCACCATATCCCCCCTCACTCTTCTAGCTTCGAGTGATGGTAAGTCTAATTCCCTCAGCCTCTCATCATAACTGAGATTGCGTATTTCTGGCACCAGTTTCGTGGCATGTCTTTGAACTTTTTCAAGCTTAGCTATGTGCTTTTTCAAGTGCGGATTCCAAAAGGGGGCTGCATATTCGAGTTTTGGCCTCACATAGGTTACATAAATATTTCTCAACATTTCCTTCTCCATGTGCCTGAAGGCTACCCTTACATTTGATAAGAATGCATATGCTGCCCTTACACAAAAGCACACACACACACACGCGCGCGCACACACACACACACACATTTACACATATATCTTACCATTTCCATAATACCATGTATATCTCTTATAATCATGTATCCATTCCCTCTATTCCTTGAAGTATATATTCGTTTTATTTCTATTTTAAATTATAATTCGTACCCATATTGCTCTATAAACTTTTTCATGTGTGTGTGTGAGTATGTATATATATAAATATATATATATATATATATATATATATATATATATATATATATATATATATATATATATATATATATATAAATATATATATATATATATATATATATATATATATATATATATATATATATATATATATATATATATATATATATATATATATATATATATATATATATATATATATATATATATATATATATATACAAAAGCACACACACACACACGCGCGCGCACACACACACACACACACATTTACACATTTACACATATATCTTACCAACCCTTCTATTTCTTTATTGATATATTTACAGAATTCTTATTTTTAACATTATCATATGAACGTAGATTGCTATATATAAACTATTGTTATCCCTCGAATTCTAAATTAATACAGTTGCATTATTCGTCTTTTACAACATTATCACAAGTACAGAGATTACTATATAAAGTAATAGTTTGCACGTATACTTCCTTCCATACCTTCTATTCCATAAACTGATATTTTCGTTTTATTCTTCTTAATATTATCATGCCTACTGCTCTATGCCTCATATATATATATATATATATATATATATATATATATATATATATATATATATATATATATATATATATATATAAATATATATATATATATATATATATATATATATATATATATATATATATATATATATATATATATATATATATATATCCAAATGAGAGGTAAGCAAGTATCATAAAATGATCTAAACTCTGAAGCTGTCTAAATAATGTCAAGTGTTCTTAATCGAAAACGGTCTTTTATCACAGGTGAGTAAACTGAACAAGTGTCCAGCTGCACACTTGGGAGAGGTTTCTGCATCTGTACCTGCCATTGACGGTGCAGTACCTGGCTGACACCTGTTTTGGCAAATAAAATATATAAATAAATATATAAACTTTACTGTAATTGAGTTTGAGACACGTGGAAGAAAATCGAGAAGTGATTTCTTGTTCATATCTTGTTATCGAGTTTCAAGATTATGTTTAATTTCATTGTTCTTTGAACTCGTCTTTACAGCACAATAAAATACTTATATATACACACACACACACACACACACACACACACACACACACACACACACACACACACACACACACACACACACACTATATATATATATATATATATATATATATATATATATATATATATATATATATATATATATATGCCTCATTCCCTCTTGTAAGGGGGTGGCCGAGCCAAGAAACGCGCATTCACTACGATCCACACACACCTCAACCACTCTTCTCAGCTCCTTGAGGATATAAGGTTGCCACGTCTCCCCTCCTTCCACCCTGCTTGGGTCACCCACAAGATAGGCGGCCAAGGATATTCTACAATGAGGCCCGACAGCCGAGAGAGAGAAAGTTTCTACAGCTATCATAATTTGTGTAAACATTCTCTCTCTCTCTCTCTCTCTCTCTCTCTCTCTCTCTCTCTCTCTCTCTCTCTCTCTCTCTCTCTCTCTCTCTCTCTCTTGAGAAGAACCTACGAATTATTACTTTTACAAAGGAAATGGGGAGCAAACCATCTGGCAGCTCATCTCAATGTTCCTCCCAAACTAGGATCAACGGGGAGTTGATGTGACGATGGGTGTCCGGCAGCAAAATATGTGCAAAAACCATGACTACTCCCAACAGACTAGTGATAAACAGTGACTCCCTATGAACCTGGGTAAAGATGTTGGTAAAGATGATGCCAAAAAGACCACTCTTACTGGCCGTCACATTACACGTGACCGGTAATAAAGTCACAAGTAAAAATTCACAGGTTAGATTACGTTATGTTGGTTAAGTTAGGTTAGACTATTTTCCGTGATTTTTTACCTGTAACTTTTTACCTAGATTCACTTTACAATATTCATACCGACTTCCTCTGTTTTAAATTGCAATGAAAGATATTAGTAGACGAGGTTTAATAAGTACAAGTCCGGACAAGAAAGTGAAGTTTCACATTTATTACAAAACAAAAAAGACGAGAGAGCTTATATTAAGAAACAAGCCCACAACTAACGAAAGTCTCATCCAACAAAGTCATGAAGTCTACCAATATACATGCCCCCATGAAGACTGCAGTCTTCAATCGTCTTACATTAGTATGACAACTAAATTGACAAAGAGAGTAACATTTCACTTACAAGAAGGCGCCCCAAAATATCATATGATGAATGAACATCAGACCTCCATCACAAGTAAAATGTTGGAGGAAAATACGAAGATACTACATACAGAAAAACATTTTCGACGTCTGCAAATTGTAGAAGCTCTAGACATACATAAGTTAGATCCTTCTATGAATGTGCAAACGCCAAATTGTATTACTCTGCCAACTCTGACAGTAAAGAGCAGAGGCCAGAGATAAGGATGCTTGGGGTCCATCCTCCAGCAACTCTGGAAACTTCGCAGAGATACTGAATCTTTCTGGTGAATATAAACTAAAGGTATATATATATATATATATATATATATATATATATATATATATATATATATATATATATATATATATATATATATATATATATCAAAGCCATATTCCCCCTTATAAGGAGGGTGGCTGAGTAAAAGACAATACTTTGACTTTTTGTGGGAATTAAATACAGAGAAAAAAAAAAAATAACCTTTATTTCCATTTCATTACAATGGGTATTCGTCAGCCAGGGCAAGCCCCAACCCCCCACTGTGGTGTCCAAACACAGCAGTTCCTGCCAGTAAACAGCTTAAACTCTCGGTCTTGGACGGGAACCGATCTTTCGACCTCGTGAATGCGAAGCCAGCGCGTTACCACTGTACTAGCCAGCCCCCTCGCTCATATATATATATATATATATATATATATATATATATATATATATATATATATATATATATATATATATATATATATATTCACGAAAGGCACGACAAACTGCTAGTTCTCCTTACATTAGGATTTGTAACTTGAACAAGCAGCAACATTATGTCTCTGGATTAGCTATCTTATTCTCATTTTTTTTTTTTTTACGTGTGACACCAGGAGAGGCCAAAAATAATAGAATAAAATTGCCCTCATCGGGCCTGGGCACGAAGAAAACAAAGTAAAGAGAAACAGAGATGGAGAATACTGTGACTTGTCAAATGGAAAAGGATAATAAGAGAAGTGTAACGAATATACGGTATTGATGTAGGCATAGAAAAAGAACCGTAACTGAAGAAAGACTTAACATCGAATTGTCCTAGACAGTCCTATTTAAATCCAAAAGACCTTCATCTGTAGTATCGCTGTTTGCATCTTCCTTGCAATTCATTTTAAAAAGCATTAATGCAGGTCATTTCGTAATCGAGATTTGGTAATAGTGATACAATCCAGAAAAAAATAGGAAAAGCAAGAATTTTTCAGATTCACATGCCCAGTACGATTGCTTTTTATGCAAACAGAATGCATGGCCTTTCGTGAGTAAATTCAATTTGCATAAAAATTCTTCATGAAAAAAAAAATCTTTTTCTCTGCTTGCGTCACTTCTCATAACCAATAACGTTGCTGCTCTACAGACAAACTGCAGGGAATATAAAAACAAATTAAAAATAGGAAAGCAAATCTAGAGGCATACTGTTGAATGTGAATGTTACAAATTATAGTCTAGGGAGAACTAGCGCACGGGGGCGCGTACGCACACACACACACACACACACACACACACACACACACACACACACACACATATATATATATATATATATATATATATATATATATATATACACACACACACGAGTGTGTATAAACCCACCTGACAATCGAAATGAAAAAAATCAGGCATTATGTAGGATTCGGTGCTTATTATTTATTCATATTTCCTAAAATTATCTTTATTGTTCAATATTCTCTATGGACAAAATATTTTTCCTAATACTCAAAATGAAAAAAAAAACAAAGGATAAATATATATATATATATATATATATATATATATATATATATATATATATATATATATATATATATATATAAATGAACAGTGACATCTCAAATGGCTCGATAGATATTGAATAGTGAGCTGCATACAGGTAATGAACAATATCAGTACATAATGTAATCCAATTGGCAGCGGCTCCTGTGTTAGAAACAAGTGTAAGTAAATAATTCAATATATGGTTCTTTATATCTAAAATTTCCACATGTGTTTTGATGTATTGCATCCTAGTGCATTATATACAGGTTGCTGACAAAGAGTCGACGGCCTTTAGATAACACACACACACACATATATTCATATACACAAATTAATATTTGGACTACGAACAGAACAACGGAGCACCTTAGCACTCACTAGTTAAATTATTAGGCGGCTTTTGGACTTATATGCGCCTATTCACTTAAGACTTTCCGGAAGTTTTACTACATCATGAAGTAGGTTAGCCCATGGCACCAGACGCCCGTTGCGATACTACAGCTGAAGGGTAATTTGGTCTTAAATAGGACAGCCCACGACAGTTCGATTTTAAGTTTTCCTTCAGTTCCGGTTTGTGTGTCTATGCCTACATCAATACCGAATATTCGTTAAACATGTTTTATCATTTCTTCACATATGACAAGTCACAACACTCCCCATCTCTGTTTCTCTTTACTTAATGCTCTCTTCACTCCCAGGCTCGATGAGGGCAGATTTATTTATTCATTTTTTTGGCCCGTCCTGGTGTCAGAATCATAAATAAGATGGTGTGTGTGATTACCTAATTGTGATTACCTAATTGTGTTTACGGGAAAGAGCCCAAAGCTCGTATCTTCCCGTCTCCTCATCGGTTCCATTTTAAATTTAGTGATACTTATTATATCTGTCCTTAAAAATATGAATTGAGATAGCATTAACTACCTCCTCGCTTAGCCAATTCCAATTATCAACTACTCTTACACTGAAAAAGTATTTCCTTACATCCTGCGAAGAAGTTTTCTTACGAAGCTTCAAACTATGACCTCTAGTTCTAGAGCCTGCCATATCAAAAAATCGCTCCCTATCCACACTATCATAACCATGAAGGAATTTAAAGACTGTCACCATATCCCCCCTCAATCTTCTAGCTTCGAGTGATGGTAAGTCTAATTCCCTCAGCCTCTCATCATAACTGAGATTGCGTATTTCTGGCACCAGTTTCGTGGCATGTCTTTGAACTTTTTCAAGCTTAGCTATGTGTGTGTGTGTGTGTGTGTGTGTGTGTGTGTGTGTGTGTGTGTGTGTGTGTGTGTGTGTGTGTGTGTGTGTGTGTGTGTGTGTGTGTGCGCGCGCGCGCGTCTATTTTCATTTATACCCCATTACGTTTTCTATATAAGGCAGCTACCAACTTCGAAATTTTTTTTTTCCATTAATCAGATAACTATGCAAGGGGACATGCACACTAGCACTCCCAGTGATATGCATTTGTTAACATGCATCGGTGGCACTTTTTACTCATTCATCTATTTAGCTATGTGTGTGTGAATATATATATATATATATATATATATATATATATATATATATATATATATATATATATATATATATATATTCTCTCTTGTAATATTATTTATCCCAAGAGCGATTGCCTGTATTTGTAATATTGTATCATAATATTTTGATAATCTACTGTCATTGTTTTTAGTTATGATGAGCATGATCATTTTTCCTAACAGAATTTATAATAATATTATCTGTAAAAATTCAATGTATATTAAAGAATGAATTAAATTATAACAATGATAATTAGTTTATATAAACATCGTCAAATATATAACGTAAAATGAACATTTGTATATCATAGGCAGTGCCTGCGCGTAAATGTCCCCAAGTGCAGTTATTTGGTTTAATAATAAGAAAATAAAAAAGGGTTTCTCGGTATGCCTTCGATGCAATAACCTAATTAACGTTGGTGTCAAAAGGTCCATTTGCATTTACTTCGGCCACTTTCGTAACTTGGCTGACCTCGAGGAATATTTCAGTACTCATAATTTATATATATTTTATATAAAATGACAACAATCCCCTTTGTAAGGGGTGTGGGCGAGGCAAAAAGTACATTCTCCACAAACCAAGAATCTCCCAGTCACTCCTCTTAGCTTCCTTTGGGATAAAGGGGTGATACAATTTTCCCCCTACCACCCTGCTTGGGTCACCCACACAATAAGAAAATTGAGAAAGAAAACTCGAACACTAGACATCAAAAACTACTTTCGCAAGAAATCTTCCTTCTGCTCTCTGCATTAACAAGGTCGGTTTTTCCTTTTAGGGTCCATAATAAACAGAGGGTCTGAAAACCGAGAAATCATGTTTATGAACTATATTTAAGAAACGTTTATCAATGAATCCTATTTTCAATATAAAGATATTCCGTTGTGTATTAGGACAAGTAAATGACAAAATAAATCCAATATAATTATGAAAAGCATCTGAATCTGTCATACGACACTTATATCACCATTTACATTTGTTTGTGAATAAAATCTGATATATGAAAGAGGGAATAAAAACTGATGAAAAAATGTCAAATTGATGGAATCTGTCATACATGAACATGACACCACTACCTTTAAGCAGTAAAAGAAAAAAAAACTTGGATATGAACTCATGTTACTGTATTCTATACTACAGGACGAACTGTTGCAGCCCTGGTCTATCCTAATAGAATATGGAGCTTCTGATGATGAATATATAATGAAGCCCTTTTGCTTCTTTATAGTTACAAAGTGAACATTATTTTATATTAAGCAACAGCATATTATGCTAGTTAAACTCTCTGAGGTGTAAAACGGGTCCTTGAAAAGTTAATATTTTCTTAGAGCCTGTCATATCTATCAGCCGTCTGAATAAATCCACTCACACAAACAGTGGTCAATTTATGAACCAATTCCAAGGTTTATGCGTGAAAATAGGTACATACGGTAAACAACACTACTACTACTACTACTACTACTACTACTACTACTACTACTACTACTAATAATAATAATAATAATAATAATAATAATAATAATAATAATAATAATAATAATAATAATAATAATAATAATAATAATAATAATAATAATATCAACTAAATATTCAAAGTTGCTGCAATAATTTATAATATCATAATACTTTCATGAAATATTGCTTCCAACAGTAACTATTATTATTATTATTATTATTATTATTATTATTATTATTATTATTATTATTATTATTATTATTATTATTATTATTATTATAGTAGTAGTAGTAGTAGTAGTAGTAGTAGTAGTAGTAGAAGTCATTGCGGCAGTAGTAGAAGTGCCTAATAAAAATCGTAATACGGTAATTCAGGAGAGTACCTGATATATATTACATAATCAAAACGTAATAGCATTTCTAATCTATTGTTTAGCCTCCTGGCTAGTACAGTGGTAACGCGCTGGCCTCGCATTCGCGAGGTCGACGGATCGCGCCTCGTCCA
>JAXCGZ010022730.1:70000-115000 GCA_037179515.1 Halocaridina rubra | reverse complement strand
TAAGAGTTGGGAAGTCACTATCACGAGTTCGAACCCACTGCGGGCAGTCAGGAAAGGCCTCCAGTCTTAACCCCTAAGTTCGAACGTGTCTCCGAAAGAGGATTAATTTTAGCATATAAATCGGTGCACAAGCAATAATAAAAATCATAATTGATTCTTCTGCAATACAGTTTACTTACCCGTAACCTTTTAAGCAGAAAAATCAGATGAGGTCTTACCACTTCAACGATGTCTGAGCTTTTATAGATACTTTTCCAATACTGATCCCATAACAGTGTGCTCATTCAGTCAACTGAGTAGTCTAAGGATGACACGTTAGCACTGCTACTATCCTCTTCTTCACATCTTTCCCATACAAAAGAAGAGGACTGTAGAGAGATCAGTTGCTTTAAAAGCCATCTTTAGGGAGATGACTTCAAAACTTCTGGGTGTTAGCCTAGACCTGATTCGAATCTTTAATCTATATAAATCACACAAAAATCTGCCCAACCCAACCTCAAAGACATCGTCTTTCCAAATATAACGAAAGTGAACTTGCAACATTTTCATCTCTGTTGAGTGACTTGATCTTCCAAACACTGATTATATGGTAACTGGAAAATACAAACCTATGACTTGACGAAATGCAAGCGTTCATGATATCTGTCCACCATAAAAACTCGGCCCTGACCAATATTATAAATAAATTTTTAGTCTGCTCTGCATGTATAAGGAGCAGAAATCCCGGTAAGATGACTTAACACATATACCGATTATGCGATACTGTACTGTATTATATTTTGTTTATCGATACAGCTCATAATACGGACACAATACGGCAGAAAGTGTACTCCTGAATCCTGGAAAGTACCTTAGAAGGTAAAATTCAAGTAATCGCCTTTTATAACAACAACAAGGTCACTGGCCGCCATGACTAGGCAAGAATGCGAATATGTGACTGGCAAGGGATGGAAAGCAGGCGCAGTTTCACATTAGTACTCAGATTTCACTTCCATTTTGAACATCTAGCAGGAGAGAGAGAGAGAGAGAGAGAGAGAGAGAGAGAGAGAGAGAGAGAGAGAGAGAGAGAGAGAGAGAGAGAGAGGTTTAATATAGAAGGAATCTTTTATAATCGTCTGTGCCGATTCCTTACAAAGAGCTGTTAAAAGGTGTGAGTAATTCACGAGGAAGGCATTTTCAATTATCTTTTGTGGTAGTTCATTGTCTAGTCTGTAAGAAGAGTGTTAGTTATTGAACGTAAATCTATTATAATCGCTTGTCTCATTGGCCCGATTTCTTAAACAGTGTAAACCTAGGATACCATATTGTTACTTAGCTAGACACACAAAAATGGATTACATAAACGCGTCTGACGAGGTTCTGTGTATGGCTAGGATCCCGTACGGGATCCTAGCCATACACAGAGCCGCGTCAGATGCGTTTATGAAATTCATTTGTGTGTGTCTAGCTAACTAATAATATGGTATCCTAGGTTTACACTGTTTAAGAAATCGGGCCATTACTGTATCTAACGGATACTTACTGAAGAAGGAAGTTATTAAAAATTTCTTGTAAGATTATTTGTCTAATTTTGTAGGGTGTGTGACTTTTAATGAAGTAGGAATCTAATAAAGTCTGACGTATCAGTACATCATGCAAAGGAGTTGATGTGGTTTTCCTTGTGTGAGCATTGCATTAAATAACTCTTGTATGACTACTTTTATCTAAAAGTTGTTGTAGAAAACGTAGTTGTTAATACAAAAGGAATATATTACGATCTCTTTTTGTCAGTAATTTATCTAAAAGTTGTTGTAAGGACCTTGGCTTTTGGGGATGAAGGATCCATTAATATATCTCAATACTTTAATTAAGAGCTGATTTACGAACCAAAGCTTTTAGAAAAGAATAATTTATTCATTTTTCTGAGCCAATGTTTGGCTAAGAACTGATATGTATAGCATGGGATGAAAGTAAGGAAAAGATATTATATATTGTAACAGTGCTTTATCTTGGAATGTTGTAAACCGCATGGGATTATATATAAGTAGTCATTAAATATTTCTTACCCCTGTTTTATATAAGGCCTGTTGCATGTAGGCTGGATTTTAACAATGGCCAACTTATTAAAATTTCCTGTATCAGTGCTTTATCTAAGAATGTTGCAAAATTGTGTGTTTAAATATATGAAAAACTATTACACTCCCTTGTATCAGAGCTTTATGTAAGGGTGTTGTAAATAGCAAGGGTGTTAACAGAGAAAGACTTATTTACACATTAAGGGTGTTGTAAATAGCATGGGTGCTACACAAAGCAAGACTTATTTACATAATGAAATAACTCGAGTCAAAACTCTATCTAAGGGTTGTTATAAGGAGTGTGCATTTTGATAAACGAAGAACGAGCATATTTTGTAATAAATGGTTTTCGTGCTTTCTCAAAGGGTTACTATAAGAATAGTAAGTTAAAATGGAATAATTTATTAAATAAAGTATCTATTCCAAATGTCCTTCTGAATTTTGTTGTAACCACTGATTAAGTTAGGTAAAGTTGATTTACTTTATAAAAAACGGAGTATCTAAGAGTAATCATTTATCCTCTTCAAATGCTCTGAGATATATTTTAAAAAAATATTAATTAGCTGATTTAGTTCAGTGCCTGTGTGATAATTATGATAAATTCTTAAATTGCTAACGAAGCCGGGAATTTTTGTGCTTTGGTTGTTGGGAACCGAGACATATCAAACTATATTGCACAACTGGACGATGGGAATAGCCAGGGTCTTTAAGTCACTATGGATATCTCCTTGACATATTAAAGATAACTCATTTCAGTGTGTAAAATGCTAGTAGGATTCCCAGCGATGCATGCGCTCTCTCTCTCTCTCTCTCTCTCTCTCTCTCTCTCTCTCTCTCTCTCTCTCTCTCTCTCTCTCTCTCTCTCTCTCTCTCTTATATATATATATATATATATATATATATATATATATATATATATATATATATATATATATATATATATATATATATATATATATATGGCGTTTTCATAAAAATACTGAAAGGCAGAGGCAAGGAGCAGTGATACCATAGAGCCTGCTTATTATACCTAAAATATAATTGGGGTCCAAGCCTCCTCTCCAATCACGTGAGCCCAGTGATCTCCAGGCAATGGCTAAATAATCAGGTAGGCCGATAGGAAATCACCGACACTCAAAGTAACTGGCCAAAATAATCGGTAACGACATGAGACGGTGAAAGTTGATCCAACCACGGGCCAGGATCGAACCTGTGATAAAGTATATTACCAGCCCCAGACGCTACCACTACGCCACATTGTCGTACCAAACAAAACCACCAATACCTTCAAAAAGAACGAAATAAAAAATATTTCTAGATAATGAAATTGACAGCGCTCAAATTTCCGGATATATTGTCAATGTTAATACAGCCATAGGGGAGCAAGCCATCTCAACTCTGTACCGGTCCCAAGTCCAGAAAAGACTGGAGTCAGGAAAAGCAACAAACCGTAAACCACTAAGCAAACCACCACTATATTCTCCAAGAGGCAGTGAGATACAGCTACCCAATATCAATATGGAAAAAGCTACCGATGATATTTACATCAAGATGTAAACAAACTTCATACAGATATATTTATTCCTAAATCTACTATGATATATTGCAGATATAGATAGAGAGAAATAGAGAGATGGGTATATAAATACATACATCAGTATCTATCTATCAATCATCTATCTGTCTATATATATAATCATATATAGATAGATAGATAGATTGATAGATAATGGGTATATATATATATATATATATATATATATATATATATATATATATATATATATATATATATATATATATATATATATATAGATAGATAGATAGATAGATAGATAGATAGATAGATAGATAGATAGATAGATAGATAGATAATATAGATAGATAGATAGATGAAGAAAGAGAGAGCAAAATACACTAAAATTTGGAAAAATAAAATATATACGGTTTTATAAGACATTTCTGGAATGAGACAGAAAATTATATATAAGATATTTGCTGCTTCCCAAGCCAGACTTCAAGGATATATTCTATAAAGCTTTTGCAGCCTTTTCCTCGCGGAAACTAAACATGAACTACAGGTGAATGAAACGATATTAAGAGATGAAAGACCCAGAGTTCGATTCCTCGAGATTACTCTTCTTTATCCCTCTTAGCCCGCTTTCTCACCAAAGTGGTAAGTCGCAAGTGACATGCCACGTGCGACACGCCACTTTGGTGTGAAAGCGGCATTATGTGTTACTATTAATCCCCATTATGGAAATGAACGCAGAGACTACGGCTAGGGACTTAAGGCTTGATGCTCTTCCTAACGCCCCACGGTGGGCTCGATTGTGGGTCTGTCAACTCCTGAGTTGAGTATTCTAACTATTCGGCTACAGAATGGTTGGAAGTAAGTATACTATTATAATGGTGAAAATTTCTCTATGAACGAGAATAGGGCTTATATAAGGAAAAAAAATCCATGCTTCCAGTTGTCAATTAGAAATTGTCAAGTAGAAAGAGTATATTAAAATAACTATACTCAAAATACTTGTTTTACGAGCCTGTTCGTCACTCTCAGGCACTTGCCAGTAAATAGTTAATAACACCAAGTGACAAAACAACTTACTAGTTGCTATTAGTAAAAATATGGCTACCAGTATAAGACAGGAAAATATATGAGTACATCATCTGAGTAAGCAGTCGTGTGTGTTTCTAATTGTAGTCTCCGTGGCTAAACGGCAGCGGTCGCGACTCTGTGTCGGCAGGTCGAAGGTTCGCGCCCCGTCACGGACTGAAGTTAGTAAGGGCATACACTCAGGGTAACGATTACACATGCCAAAACAAGTCCTTCGCAAGAAGGCATCCGTCCTAGCCCTTAGTAGAAAAGGGAGTTCGAGACGTAAAACCGAATCATATCAATCATTTCCTTATAGCTAAGATACGGACTCTTGTCCTTAACGAAGACCGACTCATGGAATCTGCTTCAGTACTGACACTCACACACTTCATGATGTACATATTAAGTCTGATCATCAGACACTACCACCCTTTTTTTCTTCTCGTCCAAATTGGCCCTGGCAAAGAGAAACTGTATGAATCACCTGGGAAAGCTGAAATCGGGACAACCACCTGAGAACCCAAGTATTATTCTTGATTCTCTCCCCACAACGACTTATTATTTAAAAATATTACTACTTAATTCCTTAGAAAATCAGGAACACACACACACACACACACACACACACACACACACACACACACACACACACCAGGAAGGCTAAAGAAAATCCCAAGCTTTTCCACAGCTTTATCAGAGGAAAACTGAAGGTAAAAGAACAGGTTTTAAGGCTAAAGAGAGCGGATGGAAGCATCACTGAGACGGACGAAGAGATCTGCAAAGAATTGAACAAGGAGTTTCAGTCAGTATTTACAGTAGAAAATACCCCACCCCCTCAGATTGCAGTGATAGAAGCTCAAGGGCCGGTATTAGAGAACATCAACCTTACAGCCACAGAGGTATGCAAAGCGCTGATGGATTTAGATGTTCATAAAGCTACAGGTCCTGATGATATATCCCCTCATGTGCTTAAAAAATGCGCAAACACAATATCAGTGGCACTAAGTATCATATTTAAGGAGTCACTGGAGTCGGGGGAGATTCCAAGATGCTGGAAACAAGCAAATGTGATACCTATCTTCAAAAAGGGAAGGAGGGATACGGCTCTGAACTATAGACCAGTTTCCTTGACCAGCATAGTTTGCAAACTTATGGAGAAACTACTAAGGAAACATATCTCTCTTCACTTGGAATCCTTCAACTTTTTGTCAGTGAGGCAACATGGCTTCAGAGAAGGAAGATCAACAGTAACAAACTTATTAGAATTTTATGATGAGGTAAGCCAAATCTTACAGGAAAGAGAGGGCTGGGCAGATTGCATATTCCTAGACTTCCAGAAAGCGTTTGACACTGTTCCACATGGGAGACTTATTAGGAAGCTGCAATCAATGGCTAGAATAGGTGGAAATGTCTTGGAATGGATAAAAACTTACTTAGAAGGAAGGGAACAGAGGGTTAGAGTAAGACACTCAGTGTCTGAATGGAGAAGAGTTAGTAGTGGAGTTCCACAGGGTTCAGTTTTAGGGCCACTTTTGTTCCTTGTATATGTAAATGACCTACCAGAGTCTGTAAATTCATTCATGAATATGTTTGCAGATGATGCAAAGATTGTGAAGAAAGTAAAAAACGAGAACAATGGTAGAGAACTTCAGGAGGATCTAAATAATCTGCATGAGTGGTCAGAAAAGTGGCTAATGAAATTCAATACCTCAAAATGTAAGGTAATGAGAATGGGTACAAGTGCAAGAAGGCCCAAGCTTGACTACTCGGTGGCTGGAGTACAACTTCAAGAGACAGAAAATGAGAGAGATCTAGGAGTAAACATACTGGCAGATTTGTCTCCAGAAATACATATAAATGGCGTAGTAAGGGCAGCATATGCATTCTTATCAAATGTAAGGGTAGCCTTCAGGCACATGGACAAGGAAATGTTCAGAAATATTTATGTAACCTATGTGAGGCCAAAACTCGAATATGCAGCCCCCTTTTGGAATCCGCACTTGAAAAAGCACATAGCTAAGCTTGAAAAAGTTCAAAGACATGCCACGAAACTGGTGCCAGAAATACGCAATCTCGGTTATGATGAGAGGCTGAGGGAATTAGACTTGCCATCACTCGAAGCTAGAAGAGTAAGGGGGGATATGGTGACAGTCTTTAAATTCCTTCATGGTTATGATAGAGTGGATAGGGATCGATATTTCGATATGGCTGGCTCTAGAACTAGAGGTCATAGTTTGAAGCTTCGTAAGAAAACTTGTTTGCAGGATGTAAGGAAATACTTTTTCAGTGTAAGAGTAGTTGATAATTGGAATTGGCTAAGCGAGGAGGTAGTTAATGCTATCTCAATCCATAGTTTTAAGGACAGGTATGATAAGTATCACTAAGTCTAAAAATGGAACCGATCAGGAGACGGGAAGATACGAGCTTTGGGCTCTTTCCCGTAAACACAATTAGGTAATCACAATTAGGTAATCACACACACACACACACACACACACACACACACACAGACACACACACACATATATATATATATATATATATATATATATATATATATATATATATATATATATATATATATATATATATATATATATATATATATATATATATATATATATATATATATATATATATATATTTCACCTAAACAGTACTTTTACATCCTCATCAAATTTAAAGACTGAGAATGTGGAAATCTCTCCTGAATAATATAAATATCAGTCAAGCAGAGCAGCCCTACACGAGACAGAGCGTATCAAATGGATTTATCTTTAAGGTTTTCACTTACCCTGTGAAGAGTTTTGTTTGTTCTTGTAATTATGTGCTAGATACTGGAAGTACTATTCGACGGATAAAGAGGTAAAGTTTTATCTATATTTAGTATATGTAGTGCCGAAGCAAGTACATTTTATCTATTGCTGATAAACTATATATATATATATATATATATATATATATATATATATATATATATATATATATATATATATATATATATATATATATATATTCCAAGAAAATGTACTGTTCTAAAGATTCCATCGTGGGAATACTGTTCTGAATAAAATACCATTCCTAAAATAATCAAAGCGAATAGAAAATGAAAGCAAAAGAATATCCTTCGTTCAGTCGTGATACTATGGTAAGAATGTAATTATATTCTTAAGTGAGCAAAAAAAAAAAACAGATTAGTGGTACCAAAATACTATTTTAATGATCGAACCCCTCATCGACTTCACTTTCGGAATAATATTCACATTATAATCTTATGTGAGTAAAAAAAATATCAAAACAAGATAAGACTGTCGGTACAATCATAGTACATGAAGGTGATGCAGTGTATTTTACACACACACACACAACAGTTTTGACTGACAAAGGCTGTGTGTGAGGTTGATGTACTTTCTGCAGCGGTAGCTGAGAGAGACCGACCTTCCGCTTCAACGATATTCTCTCTCTCTCTCTCTCTCTCTCTCTCTCTCTCTCTCTCTCTCTCTCTCTCTCTCTCTCTCTCTTTTATATTTTGTAATAGTGCTGCAATCTGAAAAGTATCCGAACAACAAATACGAGAAATGTTCAATTCAGAGGACTTGCTAGTCTTAGCGATTTCAACACAAGGGAGATTGATATAGATATACACATACGAGTAGAGTTCGATATGAAGACATATAAAAATAGATATATAGAAAGAGAAATAGACATACATACCCTAGACATATAGAAAGAGTGATAAAAGATAGATAGATATACACATAGAAGCAGAGAGAGAGAGAGAGAGAGAGAGAGAGAGAGAGAGAGAGAGAGAGAGAGAGAGAGAGAGAGAGAGGAGAGAGAGAGAGAGACTAAAGCAAATGAAGCAATATATAACCAATATCAATATCTGGAACAATAAAATACTGGAAGCAATAATGCAAATGACAATAAAAGTATCCAAGAATAACTTGCTTCTATACCTGCGACAGAAGAGCAACTTCGGAGAGTGATGTTCTGGTTTACATCACTTGCCAGGATGAAGGCGAAGCCAGGTCATGCCTTGGAGAGCAAGGAAGAACAGACTTCATACCTGAATAAGTACTTAAAGGTGAGTGAGCACCACTGTTTATAGGAGAACGAACAATGTCGGGAGAGGAGAAGTTGAAGATGATACCGCCACACCAGGATGCGCACTGAAAAGAATATATATATATATATATATATATATATATATATAATATATATATATATATATATATATATATATATATATATATATATATATATGGGAGAGAATAAATGAACATTAGATAAATAGTTATGGTAGAAACTTAATATTGCGTAGTCGCCGTGGCTCAAGCGGTAGCGTCCGCGACTTTGAGGCGTCAGGGTCGTGCCCCGTCACGGTCTGAGGTTAGCAAGGGCATGCACTCAGGGTAACGATTACATCTGCCAAAATAAGTCCTTCGCAAGAAGGCAACCGTCCTAGCCCTTGGTAGAAAAGGGAGTCCGTGACGTAAAACCGGAACAAGGTAGAAACTTAATATTGCAGAGAAACTGCAAATAAATAATAAATATGGTAATGGGAAAATAATATATAAATAAATATGGCTTGAGAAATATTAATAAATACATATATATTGCACAATAAATTAAGCAATATATCAAAATTATAGCGACGAAAAAAGAAGCCTAACTTCATTATTCAAATCCACCACAGACCTCATACATCTTCTGGTGTACTCGCTGAACCTCTTGCATTGAAAATAGCGTACATACGGAAAATGCATCTACCCTCTAGCAATGTTATTCCCTAAATGGCTCTGGCGAATAGTGAGGCTGTATAAATGCCTTTCAGAAGATGAACTTGGGTCTTTTTGGGTGGGACTCGAGCTGTTATTTCCACCGAAATCCAGCTGCTGGGGAGCAGTTCAACTGAACTAGGTACCAGTTCCTAAGGAGAGGGCTGGTGCCAGAAACGGCATTAGGCTCTAACTAAACGAGCAAAAATCAATACTAGTCTCTAAGAGGCTTGCGAAAAGCAGAGACATCACATGAAAATAGGAACAGCTGCTGATCCTGCGGCTGCTCTGAAGAAGAAGACGAAGAAGAGGAAGACTTAAGGATGGGTTACAGCATAGTAAACTGGAAATTCCAAGAATACAAAACACTGACTGTTTCTTCTATATGCACAGGCGAGCATAGGCATACACGGCTGTTAAGTACATAACCACACATGTATACGAACACCTGAATAGTCAATACATTGACTGATATTACAAATATAAATCTATTAAATCCTACTAACTCCTAGGCTAGTGTTTAGCTGACGTCAAAAACTGCTGAGCTAGCAATACATTGGTGTCAAAACCCAACTCATTACAACCAACATGTAAGCTAGAAATACACTGGTGTCAAAACCCTACTCATTACTATTAACAGTAAACCTGGTATTGAATTAGGTACCAACATAAAAAAAAAAAAATTACTGCATAATAATTTTGGAAGTTGAAGCGTTACGTAACAAGCTCGTTAGTTAAGTCGGCCAGGCAAGATCGTAAATCTATCCCCATATGTAGAACCATCATTTTAGAAGTGCAGAGAGTGACTAACCATTAGCTCAGGAAAACGACCCTAAAACTTAGTTAGCACCAAGGGCGAGCCATAGATTCTCTTGCGTAGAAGGAATGTTTTATCACTTCCTAAATCAAATTAACTCTCTACTCCAAATACTGAGGATGCAATCCAGCTCAATTCGGCGTCGGTCCCAAGCCTGCACCAATGGCAAGGGATCGTGTCAAGAAAGGAATCAAGCAGAAAGCTTTCAGGTAAAACTAGTCTTTAAGAGGCGGGTGATAAACAGCAACACTGTATGAATGTACAAAAAGGTATAAGTTCAGAAGTGTAAAGTGTAACCATAAACTCAGGAAAACGACTAGAAAATATAGTCAGCACCGATGGCGAGTCATAGATCTCACGTGGAAGGAGGAATCCAGCCACAGGAGGTGCAAGCCAGATCAACTTGGTGCGGGTTCAAAGTTTGAATTCTTGTGGAGGATTGGAATCAGAAAAGACATAAGACCGAAAAGCATTCCCCCAAAACCGACACGACTTTCTCGGGGGCTAGTAAGACAATGAGACCCCAAATGAACATAGGAAAAGTTAATGATAATGAAGAATAAAATTTACACTTGTGCGTGGTGTTTGTAGTAAGAAAAGACTAAAATGAATATCCCTGGTGATAAGATTTTTATTTCTCTACAATGTGTATATCATTAAAGGAGACTAAAAAGGGATGTTCCTGGTGAGAGGGGAGAATGGTTACATTCCTATAAGCTGAGTAGTTGAGAGCGATTAAAATGAATAAACAAAGTAATGGGAGAACTTGATAAAAAACAACTTTGTAGTTCGAGTTCGTCGTATAAAGCGACTAAAAGGCACAATGAAACGAGGTAATGGTAATTTTCCTCTTCCAAGTAAATATCTTTTTCTTTTTTCAAAACAGCCCTGATAAATACAGTAACGATGGGCACAGTATAATCAAGAATTGCTAACATGAATCCTCTGTTACAGTAATGGCAATCCTGCTGGCTTCATTGAGATGTAGCCCCCTGTAAAAAAAATATGCATGTCTGATGTAAATTCTAGAGTATGTCAATAGTGAACTAACGTATTATTTAACAAACTGCGTCTCTCTCTCTCTCTCTCTCTCTCTCTCTCTCTCTCTCTCTCTCTCTCTCTCTCTCTCTCTCTCTCTCTCTCTCTCTCTCTCTCTCTCTCTCTCTCTTTATATATATATATATATATATATGTATATATATATATATATATATATATATATATATATATATATATATATATGTGTGTTTGTGTGTGTGTGTGTGTGTGTGTGTGTGTGTGTGTGTGTGTGTGTGTGTGTGTGTGTGTGTGTGTGTGTGTGTGTGTGTGTGTGTGGTATTAATGACACGAAGACAATAATAAAGTGCGCCTCTCTAAGTGTGGATTGATCTATCTATCTATCTATCTATCAACACACACACACACACACACACACACACACACACACACACACATATATATATATATATATATATATATATATATATATATATATTTATTTATTTATTTATTTATATATATATTTTTTTATGTGTGACACCAGGACGGGCCAAAAATAATAAAATAAAACAGCCTTTATCGGCCCTGGGCACGAAGAATACATAAAGTAAAGAGAAACAGAGATGGAGAGTGTAATGACCTGTCAGATGTGAAGGGATTATATGAGATGAGTAATGAATATCCAAGAATATTGAGTGTAGCTGTAGGCATAGAAAAAGAACCGTAACTGAATGAAGAATTAACATCGAACTGTCCTGGACAGACCTTATTAAGTTCAAAAAACCTTCAGCGGTAGTATCGCAACGGGCGGCTGGTGCCATGAGCCAACCTACTACTACATATATATTATGAGTGTGACACTAGGACGGGCAAATAAAATTTCCCTCATAGGGCCCGGGCACGAAGAAAACATAAAGCAAAGAGAGACAGAGATGGGAAGCGTTGTGGCTTGTCAGATGTGATGACATAATATGGGATGAGTAACGAATATCAAAGCATATTAGGTGGTGATGTAGGCATAGATAAAGAACAGCAACTGAAGGAAGACTTACATCAAGCTGTCCTGGACAGTCCTATATAAGGCCAAAACACCTTCGGCAGTAGTATCGCAAAGGGCGACTAATGCCATGGGCTAACCTAGTCTCTCTCTCTTTATATATATATATATATATATATATATATATATATATATATATATATATATATATATATATATATATATATATCACATGAGAGCTGCGAGACTATCATTATTACTCTTACCGAAGAAAGATTTCTTGAGGACACTATTCCAAGATTAACCCCCACATATTTTCTGGGATAATCACTGAGCCTGTTCAGCTGATCGGGGATACCAGACGAGGGACGCTACTACCTTCTCCTTCTAATCCCTAAAGGACGGTAGGCAATAAAAGATGTACAGCCCACCTTAAGGGGCTGCTGAATGAATGATGGTTTAATTTAGGACCTATTGGAACTCCTACATAAGTGTTGATTCCTACCAACATTTGATGATAGATAATGTTAAAAAAAAAACCACTGATAAGGACTGCTTTCAGCTCTTGCTTCATCTACATAAGCACAATCTATCAACATGCATTTTCATTTTCCGATTATGACACAACACGCAACTTTTTTAGAGGTTATTGACCCTCGACACACGTCCTTGAGACTTGATCATTGCGACTACTAAGTAATCTTACTCCTGCCTCGATCATCGAAAAAGTAATACATTCGACAAAGCAAGTAAGTCATCTTAAGTAATGCAGCCGTAATTATTTGCTTCTCTATTATTATTATTATTATTATTATTATTATTATTATTATTATTATTATTATTATTATTATTATTATTATTATTTGTTTATTATCCCTAGTGGTAGAGGAGAAAGAAATTCTGAAGAGTACGTGGAGGATGGCTTAGAGGAATATTCCAGTTGGTGAAAGAGAAATGACTCCACATTCATATTCCCTTTGCCGCAGTCGGTGACTAAAAAGGTTATCCCTAGTGGTAGGAAAGAAATAATTCCTGCTTGTAATCCCTATGTGTTATAAGGAGCGAAATAAAACTCAAAAGGAAGACTGGAGATGGCAATCCCGCCTTCATTTTTTCTTGCTAAGAAAAAATGGATATGTAAAGATATGTATCCCGGTGAAGTTAAATAACAGCGTAAATTGTTAGCTTAGGTTAAGTCAGGTAAGGTTAGGTCAGGTGAATTGCCTTGTAAATATGCATAACCCGTGAGCACCCTGGTGTTTCTCCTCTTCACAAGATCCGAAGATGTCGCGGTTTCGATCTCTGCCGCGGGGCATGAAGCGTCATCCAACATTAAAGCCTAAACTCCAACTAGTTTGTGTCCAGCCCCCATTCAAGGGGACAAACTGTGCGGAGCTTACATCTCTAACGCTTATTAAGTCTACAGAAAAAAAGTTACTGTTTTGAACTTCATCCCATACAAAAGATACACAGTGCTTCAAAATTTAGACTTAAATATCCATCCAGATTGCTAACTCAGCATAATCAGACTTAATATAATAACTACTATGTAAAGCAGAATATCTCACGCTTTTATTGTAATATTTACTAATTCTTTTTTAATATTCCTCCTCTGTATTTTCCTCTAGCAAAGAGTCAAGGCTTTTTACTTCTGCTCAGCCACCCCCCTATAAGGGGGAATATGGTTCTTCTGCATAGTATGTAAAATTATAACCTGGAAGATTGATTTGATGGCAGCTTGCATCATTCGTTTGCTATACTATTCTGTATTCTAAAGTTAACTAATGATATCAGTGTTATTATATATGTAAGACTATAAGCGACTCAAAGAGAGCCTGTGTTCAAACGTCCTCATGTAATGCCTTTCGAACCAATAAATAAAATTTCGGTCTCTTAAGTTGATATAGTGTATGGCTATAACCCGAGGCATCCTCAGTTCAACTCCCTGCTATGGTTCGGACAGCATTGGTTCGCCAGACTTATCCGACGATAAGAAGGGAGTAGAGGTGTTTCTCAAGAGGTGACCCCTAAGCATTCAGTAAGCTTCCTGAATTAACCATGAGACGTGTGGATCAACGTTGAAACAGTATCTTTAAGGCCTCCGGTTTCGAAAATGGCAAGGATGCCAGTCCAGTTAGTCTCAACGGAAAAGAGGATTACGAGAGAGAGAGAGAGAGAGAGAGAGAGAGAGAGAGAGAGAGAGAGAGAGAGAGAGAGAGTAATACGATTTTTTCCATAAGACCATCATTCACATGGGTGGGAAAGCAAAACCTGCAAAAGGTCACGGGGTCAAACGGTCACAGTTACAATAGGATAAAAAGTCCAAAAAATTTGTACCCAAAAATCTTGCGAACTTCCAACTCTATCAGACCCACAATCTAATACAAATATAATTATTATCATCATTATTATTATTATTATTATTAATATTATTATTATTATTATTATTATTATTATTATTATTATTTTTATTTTTATTATTATTATTATTATATGATGGAAATTATTCCTCTTATCGAAGGCCAAGCACATGAATATACATTTTCAACAAAGACCCTACACATCTACTGATGTACTCAGTAAGGCTGTTTTACCGACAGGAGTTACCTCGAGAGGGACACCACTATCTTCTCATTATCCCAATATGACTTTGGAGGATGCTGTAAGAAATATCTTGAGGAGACGAACTTGGTACCTGCTGAGTGGGAGTCATGTTCAACAACTAGTTTAATTACTTCATCATCTGTTAAGTACGTTGAAATCATCAGTAACCTCACATGAAAAAAAATTAACAGAAGTGACTGTTATCTCATGTAAGTGACTAATATATATATATATATATATATATATATATATAATATATATATATATATATATATATATATATATATATATATATATATATATATATATATATATATATATTCCAAACCTCTAATGGATCACAAGAAGAATATTCACATCAAAATAACCAACTCGAGAAACGGTGTACAATAGTAAATAGTCAAACAATGAAGGTGTGAGTGTTATTATAATATGAGATTAGGTTATGTTAGTAAAACTGAAATAGGAGCACGTAATCACAGCTTGAGGTGCGTTTTCTCTAGTTGATCCGATGTTATAAATATACAAACAATGCTAAAGAACTAATAAATATAAACATATATTTAAAGATCACCACATCAATGCTCATAAACAAAGAGGCCTGGGTTTGATTCATCCATGTGCTATATATATATATATATATATATATATATATATATATATATATATATATATATATATATATATATATATATATATATATATATATATATATATATAAGCACATTACCATTGGTGAAAAAAAGGAATAATATTTACCCCGGCCGATCGGGGTAAAAATGATACATGTTTTCACATATGGTAATGTGTTTATTTGATTATCGTAAGGTCCCTAATGAGATTAATGCAAAAACGAAGCCACGAGTGACGTTGCCAGAAACTGTGATATAAATAAAAAAAAAATTATATAGAATGCGTTCATTCCTAGTATAGCAGCTACTCTGTAAGGTTGGTTTCTCTTTTAGACCTTCTGTGGTGTAGCGTCTTGGTGCAGTATTTATCTGTCCTAGGCTCAAGTCCCGGCCGGGGTAAAATTGATTCATATATATATATATATATATATATATATATATATATATATATATATATATATATATATATATATATATATATATATATTAGAGAAAATATCTCTGGAAATTTAACATAGTGGTAGAACACCAGAGAGGAATGTATATTTTACTCAAATTACCAAGACACCATGCTTCATATATTGCCTCTGAAGAGAGTGCGAAAGCTTCGCCACTGAGGTACAGATCGCCAGATATGATCATCAGAATATTCTAATAACACTGCTAGGATTTAGAAGGACCTGGCACAAGCGCCCAAATGTCGTATGTATACTTCTTTATCAAAGGTTTATGATATCTTAATTGAATATTTATAGTTACATAGGGTGTATATTTTGACTGGATAGGAGGTTAATCTGTTACCCTCAGTGGAATTTACCACCTCCTTCATCACTGACCTCAAAGGATCGGAAACTAAAATTAACGCAAAACAGACTCTCCTCTGATGTTTGTGTGCATATGTGCACCCCTCACCCTTCATAGAAACACAAAGCTGTATAAAGAAAAAAAAAGATGACACTGCCAACTCGATAGCTTATTCTATCTTAGATATCTAGATGGCTCTAATCTATCTCAGAAACCCATTCAGCCCATTCCATCTTGGAAGTTCATTACGATCAACTTAGTAGCCCACTTAAGTAGATCAGTCAGTCAGGCAGTCCAGTAGACAGTTAACATAAAGTCTCGGAGCAATAGTATAATAATATACAAGTCTCTTTCTCACTAATAACCTATTACATATCTTCAACTTGTGAGAGCTTTATTTAAGCCGCACTACCATCAATTTATCTATCTATATTCAAGAACTACCATCAATATCCTCTCTTTACAAAGCAATAAAATATAGGTAATCTAGTGTGGTAATCCCTGTCATCACAGAAGTTTATTGAGTACACCATTTCATTAGTGAGTGCATGCTAAATATTAGTATAGCATTATTTACTTGGTTAGGTTTCAATGAGTGCAAAAAGCCCGTTTTAAGAATCTCAACTCAAAAAAAAGCCCCGTCACGGTCTGAGGTTAGCAAAGGCATGCACTCAGCGTAAGGATTACATCTGCCAAAACAAGTCCTTCGCAAGAAGGCAACCGTCCTAGCCCTTGGTTGATAAGGGAGTCCGTGACGTAAAACCGGAACCAGTAGTGGAATTATCTACTGATGGGGCAGGGCATCAACAAATGTATGAACGCCAGTCCTTAGTATCTACAGTAAAACATACAAACAAACAAGCTAATAAATAAATACATGAATAAATATATACTGTATATGGACAAAAGAAAGCAAACAAAAAATCATACTACTCTTACTTCTCTAGATGAAGCCTGCCAACCAGGTAAACAGAGGGGGTGGCAGTAGACGCGGGGATATATAGCTGCCAACAGCTAATAAAAACTGAGTTACTGATAAAGAAAATTATGCAAACTAAGAAGAAGGCAAAAACTGCCATTCGCTACATTCAGTACACCTAAAATTGTAATGTAATTCAGAAGATAATGATAACATATAATAATAAGAAAACACAATGAAACAATGACCAAGGCCATGATTCTGCTTAGAAATAACAGCAGTGTGACAATGGCGTATCCGTGACGTGATAGTGTGACGGTGACGTAGCAGTGAAGTAACGGTGTGTTTGAGCGTGTCTAAGTGACGCACACGGGGAGAGGCGGCGCCAAGAATCGATTGTCTCTCTCTCTCTCTCTCTCTCTCTCTCTCTCTCTCTCTCTCTCTCTCTCCTGCCTTTGGTTTCTAGCTGGCTCCTCTTTTTCTTTGCACTGGCTTTCAGATGGCGAACTTCGCAGCTATCACCTTACCACTCTCTTTCCTCTCGGCAGGGTTGCCAAAAGAACGGCCTTTCGTATGAACAGCTCTTTTTTGCTACTAAAGTAAAATATCTCTCCTTCCATATAACAGAACAACTTTTTTGCTGCTTCGAGAAATGAAATCTCTCAAATGTCTGCATTATCGAGTAGGAGGATAGTTTGATCATTTCTCTATAGCATTTAATCTTACGTTTAGATATCAAGTTATTTTGTTCTTCATTCATTCATTTTCACTAAGTAACATTAAGAGACTTTAATTTCGAACCTTAAATAGTACTGTAATCATCTCTACCATCCTCATAGAGCTTAAAGTTCTTCGCATAGTAAGACATGCAGCCCCAGTTGCCCGATCCAGAAAGCAGCCCCAATTCAGAATTCTAAATACGACTGATATGCTAGTTAGCTGTGTACCATTAGATCACAAGATCAGAACGCGAAACTCATTTAGAACCTCTGACTGAGAGTGTCATCATCAGAACACTCTCTATAAAACTGAAGGTTCTGCATTAAAAGGCGAGAAGCTTTGGTTACCTGGTTCAAAAACCCAAGCCAAAAGGAATATTTAAAATAAGCTGACATCCTGGTTGGTTGTGTGTACCTATAAATCCCCAGAACAGAACTGCCATTTCGTACTCCTCAACGGAATCACCATCGCCTGAACCTTCTCGGAATAGCAGGAGAGTTCTGCATTTAAAGACGAGAAGCCTTAGTTACCTGGTTTCAGACACCAGCGCTGAGAAGGAATTGAAAATGAGCGGACCTGTCTGTTTAAGAATATACCATAGAACAAGAACCGCCATCAGCATGACATTCTCAAGACTCGCGTGATGGTATGTTTCACACCTAAGAGAACACAATAATTTTCTTCCTTTACTTCCAACAAGAGTGAATTATTTCATTATTATAAGTAACCACCGCACACGAACACAACTCGGTAAAGAAGGCTACAATATACTGTATGTGACTTTAACAAACATACATATACATTCTAACGATCACCACCTCATGCCTCATACTCAAAACGACTTGAGATCGATCAAACGTCATATTTTGTTCAATTCATTCATTTATTGTGTGTGACTGTAACAAACATACATAAACGTTCTAACGATCACCACCTCATGCCTCATACTCAAAACGACTTGAGATCGATCAAACATCATATTTTGTTCAATTCATTCATTTATTGTATGTGACTTTAACAAACATACATATACATTCTAACGATCACCACCTCATGCCTCATACTCAAAACGACCTGAGATCGATTAAATGTCATATTTTGTTCAATTCATTAATTTATTGTATGTGACTTTAACAAACATACATATACATTCTAACGATCACCACCTCATGCCTCATACTCAAAACGACTTGAGATCGATCAAACGTCATATTTTGTTCAATTCATTCATTTATTGTATGTGACTTTAACAAACATACATATACATTCTAACGATCACCACCTCATGCCTCATACTCAAAACGACTTGAGATCGATCAAACGTCATATTTTGTCCAATTCATTCATTTATTGTATGTGACTTTAACAAACATACATATACATTCTAACGATCACCACCTCATGCCTCATACTCAAAACGACTTGAGATCGATCAAACGTCATATACTGTTCAATTCATTCATTTATTGTATGTGACTTTAACAAACATACATATACATTCTAACGATCACCACCCCATGCCTCATACTCAAAACGACTTGAGATCGATCAAACGTCATATTTTGTTCAATTCATTCATTTATTGTATGTGACTTTAACAAACATACATATACATTCTAACGATCACCACCTCATGCCTCATACTCAAAACGACTTGAGATTGAACAAACGTCATATTTTGTTCAATTCATTCATTTATTGTATGTGACTTTAACACCCATACATATACATTCTAACGATCACCACCTCATGCCTCATACTCAAAACGACTTGAGATCGATCAAACGTCATATTTTGTTCAATTCATTCATTTATTGTGTGTGACTTTAACAAACATACATATATATTCTAACGATCACCACCTCATGCCTCATACTCAAAACGACTTGAGATCGATCAAACGTCATATTTTGTTCAATTCATTCATTTATTGTGTGTGACTTTAACAAACATACATATACATTCTAACGATCACCACCTCATGCCTCATACTCAAAACGACTTGAGATCGATCAAACATCATATTTTGTTCAATTCATTCATTTATTGTATGTGACTTTAACAAACATACATATACATTCTAACGATCACCACCTCATGCCTCATACTCAAAACGACCTGAGATCGATTAAATGTCATATTTTGTTCAATTCATTCATTTATTGTATGTGACTTTAACAAACATACATATACATTCTAACGATCACCACCTCATGCCTCATACTCAAAACGACTTGAGATCGATCAAACGTCATATTTTGTTCAAGTCATTCATTTATTGTATGTGACTTTAACAAACATACATATACATTCTAACGATCACCACCTCATGCCTCATACTCAAAACGACTTGAGATCGATCAAACGTCATATTTTGTCCAATTCATTCATTTATTGTATGTGACTTTAACAAACATACATATACATTCTAACGATCACCACCTCATGCCTCATACTCAAAACGACTTGAGATCGATCAAACGTCATATACTGTTCAATTCATTCATTTATTGTATGTGACTTTAACAAACATACATATACATTCTAACGATCACCACCCCATGCCTCATACTCAAAACGACTTGAGATCGATCAAACGTCATATTTTGTTCAATTCATTCATTTATTGTATGTGACTTTAACAAACATACATATACATTCTAACGATCACCACCTCATGCCTCATACTCAAAACGACTTGAGATTGAACAAACGTCATATTTTGTTCAATTCATTCATTTATTGTATGTGACTTTAACACCCATACATATACATTCTAACGATCACCACCTCATGCCTCATACTCATAACGACTTGAGATCGATCAAACGTCATATTTTGTTCAATTCATTCATTTATTGTGTGTGACTTTAACAAACATACATATATATTCTAACGATCACCACCTCATGCCTCATACTCAAAACGACTTGAGATCGATCAAGCGTCATATTTTGTTCAATTCATTCATTTATTGTGTGTGACTTTAACAAACATACATATACATTCTAACGATCACCACCTCATGCCTCATACTCAAAACGACTTGAGATCGATCAAACGTCATATACTGTTCAATTCATTCATTTATTGTATGTGGCTTTAACAAACATACATATACATTCTAACGATCACCACCTCATGCCTCATACTCAAAACGAATTGAGATCGATCAAACGTCATATTTTGTTCAATTCATTCATTTATTGTATGTGACTTCAACAAACATACATATACATTCTAACGATCACCACCTCATGCCTCATACTCAAAACGACTTGAGGTCGATCAAACGTCATATTTTGTTCAATTCATTCATTTATTGTATGTGACTAACAAACATACATATACATTCTAACGATCACCACCTCATGCCTCATACTCAAAACGACTTCAGAACGATCAAACGTCATATTTTGTTCAATTCATTCATTTATTGTGTGTGACTTTAACAAACATACATAAACATTCTAACGATCACCACCTCATGCCTCATACTCAAAAACGACTTGAGATCGATCAAACGTCATATTTTGTTCAATTCATTCATTTATTGTGTGTGACTTTAACAAACATACATATACATTCTAACGATCACCACCTCATGCCTCATACTCAAAACGACTTGAGATCGATCAAGCGTCATATTTTGTTCAATTCATTCATTTATTGTATGTGACTTTAACAAACATACATATACATTCTAACGATCACCACCTCATGCCTCATACTCAAAACGACCTGAGATCGATTAAATGTCATATTTTGTTCAATTCATTCATTTATTGTATGTGACTTTAACAAACATACATATACATTCTAACGATCACCACCTCATGCCTCATACTCAAAACGACTTGAGATCGATCAAACGTCATATTTTGTTCAATTCATTCATTTATTGTATGTGACTTTAACAAACATACATATACATTCTAACGATCACCACCTCATGCCTCATACTCAAAACGACTTGAGATCGATCAAACGTCATATTTTGTCCAATTCATTCATTTATTGTATGTGACTTTAACAAACATACATATACATTCTAACGATCACCACCTCATGCCTCATACTCAAAACGACTTGAGATCGATCAAACGTCATATACTGTTCAATTCATTCATTTATTGTATGTGACTTTAACAAACATACATATACATTCTAACGATCACCACCCCATGCCTCATACTCAAAACGACTTGAGATCGATCAAACGTCATATTTTGTTCAATTCATTCATTTATTGTATGTGACTTTAACAAACATACATATACATTCTAACGATCACCACCTCATGCCTCATACTCAAAACGACTTGAGATTGAACAAACGTCATATTTTGTTCAATTCATTCATTTATTGTATGTGACTTTAACACCCATACATATACATTCTAACGATCACCACCTCATGCCTCATACTCAAAACGACTTGAGATCGATCAAACGTCATATTTTGTTCAATTCATTCATTTATTGTGTGTGACTTTAACAAACATACATATATATTCTAACGATCACCACCTCATGCCTCATACTCAAAACGACTTGAGATCGATCAAACGTCATATTTTGTTCAATTCATTCATTTATTGTGTGTGACTTTAACAAACATACATATATATTCTAACGATCACCACCTCATGCCTCATACTCAAAACGACTTGAGATCGATCAAACGTCATATACTGTTCAATTCATTCATTTATTGTATGTGGCTTTAACAAACATACATATACATTCTAACGATCACCACCTCATGCCTCATACTCAAAACGAATTGAGATCGATCAAACGTCATATTTTGTTCAATTCATTCATTTATTGTATGTGACTTCAACAAACATACATATACATTCTAACGATCACCACCTCATGCCTCATACTCAAAACGACTTGAGATCGATCAAACGTCATATTTTGTTCAATTATTTCATTTATTGTATGTGACTAACAAACATACATATACATTCTAACGATCACCACCTCATGCCTCATACTCAAAACGACTTGAGAACGATCAAACGTCATATTTTGTTCAATTCATTCATTTATTGTGTGTGACTTTAACAAACATACATAAACATTCTAACGATCACCACCTCATGCCTCATACTCAAAAACGACTTGAGATCGATCAAACGTCATATTTTGTTCAATTCATTCATTTATTGTGTGTGACTTTAACAAACATACATATACATTCTAACGATCACCACCTCATGCCTCATACTCAAAACGACTTGAGATCGATCAAACGTCATATTTTGTTCAATTCATTCATTTATTGCATGTGACTTTAACAAACATACATATACATTCTAACGATCACCACCTCATGCCTCATACTCAAAACGACTTGAGATCGATCAAACATGTAAATATACATTCGGGATGCATGTATATTTACAATAAATGAATGAATTGAACAAAATATGATGTATGATCGATCTCAAGTCGTTTTGAGTATGAGGCATGAGGTGGTGATCGTTAGAGTGTATATGTATGTTTGTTAAAGTCACATACAGTATATTGTAGCCTTCTTTAACCAAGCTGTGTTCATGTGCGGTTACAGATGGCAGAGTTCGTGAAGATACTGTTCCAGTATTGATTTCAGACATCTAATACGTATTCACTGAACCTGCAAATTTTACAGGGAACTGAAATGAGGAATGCCACTTCCCTCTCCTTCTTATCTCAATGCAGCTCTCTCGAGGAAAGAAGAGGTAAAAGCCATCCTGGGATGGTGATCTTAAGACCTCCTGGGTGGAAGCTAAGCATCATGTCTACTGACCTAGCATTACTAACTGCGATATTAAAAATATCAATTACAATTTCTGCGAAATAAAAAAATATTCCAGCTTTTAAGACTGGAATATTTGACCGAGGAAATCAGTTTCTGTTTTAGATACAAAGAATTTCAATTGATGCATCAAGATTCAAGAGAAAAAAAAGTCTTTTTCGCAACCCACATGAAATCACCACAAAAAAGTAAGTAAAAAGGTAAATCATTTATTAATTGTCTAAGCCTACATCTACACTGAATATTCTTGGATATTCGTTACATATGTCTTATTATCCCTTCACATCTGACAAGTTATTACACTCTTCATCTCTGTTTCTGTTTACTTTATGTATTCATTATGCCCAGGCCCGTTGAGGGCTGTTTTATTTTATAATTTATTTTTGGCCCGTCCTGGTGTCACAATCATAAAAGAAAAGAAAAAAAACCGAGGTTGTGTATTGTATCTTACAAATATACGAAAGCTCAATGGAAGTCCCGAGTATGAGTCCCAACTGTGACCTGCTCAATATCATTTTTAGGAGATCATATCGGGGTAAGAAGGAGAGGATAGGGATGTTCCTCTAGTGTTAGTCCCTGTTACATTAGCCGTTTTACAGAGTATACCATTAGATGCGCGAGGTCAAAGGCGGCAAGTATTCCGGATTCGGTCTTCAATGCTGTATAGGCAAAATTGCCTGCGTCGTATAAATATCATTGTTGATGGACAAGGACAATAGAGCATACGTTGTTAACTAAAACTAAGTAGGAATATTACTGCCATATCAAAACCATAAAATTATTCAGTGTAATGCAAATCATTCCGTTTTCTAAGTGTAATTATACATTAAACGCCAAAGAAATAATTAAAATAATCATAGTTACGTTGCATCTAATGTACAGCGATATGCGTATCCTTTCCCAGTAAGTTTTGTAAAAAAAAAAAAATAAATAAATAAAATAAATACATAAATTGAAATGAAGTAAAGACACTCGATTCTGGGTTAATCCATGGTTGAAACAACTTGCAGTTATATGAAGATAAATATTACATATATGCGTTCATGTAAAATCCATGACTTAATAATAATAATAATGATAATAATAATAATAATAATAATAATAATAATAATAATAATAATAATAATAATAATAATAATAATAATAATAATAATAATAATAACCTAAACTTAGGTTTCATAAATTATGGAGAGCTATTACAGAACAAAAACCTAGCAATAAAACAGATTTGAATTTACTTAAAATCTTATATATATATATATATATATATATATATATATATATATATATATATATATATATATATATATATATATATATATATATATATATATGTGTGTGTGTGTATTAATAACAGTGAACTGTTAACATAGCTGAACTGTTTGCTAGTTGTATCTCTTGCCATTGTACTTTGAGAAGGTGACTAGTTTAGGTCACGAAATTAATAGGTACTTTTTATATATATATTTTCGTTGTTTTATTTAATGGGCTTTTCCTACCATATATATATATATATATATATATATATATATATATATATATATATATATATATATATATATATATATATATATATTACACACAAAATAAAGAGAAAATTGGTCACTGACGAATTCCTAGTTTATATATATATATATATATATATATATATATATATATATATATATATATATATATATATATATATATATATATATATATATATATATATATATATATATATATATATATATCCGCGACATTGAGGCGTCAGGTCGAGGGTTTGCGCCCCGTCGCGATCTGAGGTTAGCAAGGGCTAACTCAGGGTAACGATTAAAATCTGCCAAAGCAAGTCCTTTGCAAGAAGGCAACCGTTCTAGCCCTTGGTTGAAAGGGAGTCCGTGACGTAAAACCGGAACATATATATATATATATATATATATATATATATATATATATATATATATATATATATATATATATATATATATATATATATATATATATATATATGTAAACCACTATTATGACCCATTTCTCTCTTTTCTTCATTTAAAAGTCGTTCATTGTTGATCTAAGAAACCACTCTGCTGTAGCAAAATGTTAAACCAGACTGCGAATCTTTCGGAACTCTGGCGTAATGCAGTTTTACCAAGAACCAAATCCCTAGCTCAATTAAATATTGAATATCATTATATACGCTTGCACAAACAGAAACCTACAAGACGGCAATAAAAACGAGAAAGAAAATCACCCGGCGAGGGGTTAAAACAATAACTAATACCGCGTTAAAATCATATGTATTAAGACATACATACAATCCTTTCCAGGGTAGAAGATCACACAGGTTATATTTAGTATGTGTGCCAACACAGCTAAGACACTTATGTCTAATCCATTATATTCTCAGGTGTCACTTTTCCCATTAACCTCCCTATAGGCTTACCTTACGACGCTATTCTTTCCACTATTCTGCGCGTATTCCTCGCCCTCCTCCACCTCCCCCTACTGCTGTTAGACATTCCTTCTTATTATCGGGAAGATCAGAAGTAATCCCCGTATATCAGTTTTCTTAATGGGGGAGGATGGGTCTTGAGAGTCACCATGATGGATTCAAATATCCTCCTCCTGGTCTTCTACTATAGCTGCTCTACTCACTGGACGGCTCTCATTTGCTAAGTTCCTTCGCCAAAAATCCGCTTTCACTTATTTGCTCTATAAGGGATTGGATTTTTCCCTGCATTTTCCTAACGTATAAAGTAGCGTTCTTTACGTGTATCAGAGAGCATGATTTTAATTAACGACACACTGAGGGTAATTTTTCCAACAAAGAAAATTCTTATTTCAAATACCAAAACATTTATCCAGATTAGTTACAGAGAAAAAGCTTAGTTTCTACGACAGACTGATCCAAAACGATCAATAATATAAATGAAATACAATTATAAATAAATGAAAACCTCATGATTTTTCTTACGTGATATTTACAGGTCTTGCTGATATGGAAATTACCCTAATTCACGGATTTTATTTTCTTCGCCTTTGGGTTCACTTCCAAAACTGGGCTACGAAGGAAAAGAGATGTAAGAAACATCGACTCCACATAGATGTGGAAAAATATGTGTTGAGGAAAAAGAAGTTCACTCTCAAAATAATCTTAGGATAAACTGGAAAAGACTCACGTCAGTGCTGTCAACTCGAGAGGGCACTCCTCATGATTGGCCAACGGGAGATAACCTAACCTAACATAACCTAAGGTGATCTATCTCCAGTTGCTTGATTATGAGATGATTTATCTCCAGTTGGCAAATTGTGGGGAGTGTTTTTTCCAGTTGATGGTACTGATATGCGTCTTCTCCAGTTTATCCCAATCTTACTATGACGTATATTCATACACACAAGGTTCTCAAAATATAATAAATAAAAAATAAAAGGCTTATGAAGTCGCTGGCGTCTTGATAGCAAACACCACTATTGGGACTGAAAAAAAAAAATGTGTTTCAATTGGTCCCCATTCGAATGGGGGGAAACTATCAGGCTGTAGCTGGAGCATTAAGGTTGGATGCCCTTCTTGGCGCCCCTCGTCACGACCATAGCCGTGTTTGCCAGGCTTATAATATCAATTTTACGGTATGATACTTGTAATATTATTATTCCAGTGTAAACAGCGTAAAAAACAGGTATATATATCCGTCAAACTTCCAGCTATCCACGAGAAGAGATCACACTCGCCAAACGTTCTGGAATTCACAGTAAGAAATAATATTCGTCAAATATTGAGACACCCGTTTCGTTAAACAGAATAAAATTCCTATTAATATACTTCAACACTGTATGACTCAAACTATAATTTCCCTGTCAGAGAAAACTAGATAAAATTAATGGTTTAATAATTCATTCAGAATATAACTACAAAGCAAAACATGGCCTTGTTTCCAGGCACGAGCTCTGGAAATTCCACAAATTATGACTTGCGACTGTTTGAGCAAACGAGATACGGGTATGGAAGGAAAGAGGGAGAAAGAAAGAAAGAAAATAAAATCATTAGTGACTCATTTACATCAACGCTAGAACACCTGAAGTAGGGAATGGTCATTTATTTTTCTTAATGGCAGATTATGATCTTGGGCCCTGTTTACATGTAAAGTGTTCTTGTATGTTTATTTTAGTGCTTTCAACTACAAACTCGCTGCCTATGATGGCTTATAACAAGGTTTTATTTTTATTTACTTTTATTCAAATTCTCCGAAAAGCCATTGAGGAGCAAGCTAGGTCAGGTTAGTACAGGTCCCAAGCCCGAATAATTGGAGAGGGCTGGTGTCAGGAGCGGCATCCAGTTGTAAACATTTAAGCTGAATCAACACTATTTCCAAGAGTATGGTGAGACTGTCAAATCACTTTTGTAGTTCCAGTGTCGTATATGTTTATGTGATTCAGAGTGGTATATATTGTGATCCTAGCTGCTTGAATGACACTACAAAAATCTGAAGATATGCATTGGTATATTATGGTTAAACAGCCTGAATTTATTTTGGTATTAACCCAAAATTCTATGCTGACTGCCTGTTGAACTGAGCTACTGAGTTAATATTACTAAGTTACTGACTTATTGATTTGATCTTCTCAACTGGTTTGCTGTGGTGATCTTAGTGAGCCACTGAGATGAAATGAGCTATCTGATTTTTTAAGATGGAATAAGCTTACAGATTTCCAATGATGGCATGAACTACCTCAGCTTCTAAAATGGGATGAGCTCTCTAAGCTTCTGAGATGGAAAGAACGTCGAACCTCTGAGATGCAAATAACTGTCGAGTTGTAATTATAATCCTTTTGACAGGACTTAGATTTTATATAATGGTTGAGACTGTACATACGAAGATAGACATGCAAAGGAGTCTGTTGTATATAAGGCTTAATTACTTAACCCTGATGTTAATGATACCATGTTCTTGGCATGCCAATGAAGTCAACAGATGGACCTCGCAACTCATATTCAACATGATATCATCTATAACAGTCAAAAGGCACTTAATGTAATGTCGCATACACTTATGACAATGAAGACAAAAATTACGGAATGGAGGAAATTATGCTTTTATGGATTCCTGGGTCCTTCTAAATACTGTTTCACCACTAATGACACATATCTTGTTCTGTGTTCACTGAACCAGCTGAGTTCAACAGAGCTGCAACGCGAGGAAACCTTTTATCTTTCAGAAAAGATTGTTATTGCATCCTATTTCTTATCTCCAAACAGTTCTGTTTTTTTTTTTAGATTCTCCACCCACGAATGGGTGGAACGGGTCATGTAGGACCCATAGGGTGGGCCGGCACAGGCCCCAACCACCCACTGAGGTGTCCAGCCACAGCAGTAACCTCCCCAGTAAACAGCTTAAACTCTCTTGCCTGGACGAGTAAAACAAAAAAAAAACTGCATCTGCTATCTTTCGAATTGAACTCGGAGACTACTGATGACGATACCTTTATTTACATAAACAAGTAACTAGTGTCAATATTGTGATGACAGCCCATATTTCCAGTTTATGAGGTATCATTTTGGTTTAACGGCATCATACAAACATTTACATTAATTTCCCTACATACAATCCTATTTAAAGAAATTTACCAGGTAGTCCAAAGTCAAAACATTCGCCTCCTGGCTAGTACAGTGGTAATGCGCTGGCCTCACATTTGCGAGGTCGACGGATCGAGACTCGTCCAGGCAAGAGAGCTTAAGCTGTTGTTTACTAGGGGAGATTATTGCTGTGGCTGGGCACTGCAGTGGAGGGCTGGGGCCTGTGCCGGCTGACGCCAGCCCTCCGGGTCCTCCATGACCAGTTCCACTCATCGTTGGGTGGAGAATCTATATAAAAAAAAAAGTCATATCGTGTGTGGAAAGTAGTCCTGTACTAGCATACTAATTGGAACAATCCAAAGTAAAACCTAATCTTTAATATTTCACGCATGGATATATGGAACGCTACTGCTGGTTAATAAAAATATCATACCCCATTCCAATATAATTCATATATTTATTTCAACCTGTGGAGCCGGTTAAGACAAATAATTTTGTCTCTTGAAAGTTTTGGTTCTTCTCCTGGATACCCTTAGTTAAATAACTTAATCATTTAAGTTGTTAAGAAGGCCAAGGGAAAATGACAATAGATATGGAGGATTTTTCTCCTTTTCTCAATAATAATGCCTAAAGGGATTCCGTGATCCGAGGTCATCTTAATGACCTCGCTTATCGGTATACAATTCTTGTTTACAGTCGGTGTTTACAGAGATTCTCACCAACGACTTCTCTTCTACTTTTTGAGAAGTACTTAGCTTGAAAAATTTGCACAGACTTAATGACTCCATCCAACTTAAGAGTAATTTCCTTTTTTAATGAGATTTTTTTTCCTCTCTTCTGGCCATGGCATACCTCTGATAAGTTATAACGATTGACTCAGGGGTTAACCGGTTTGATAAAGACATTTTATGAATAATTCTAACCAAAGCAGAGTTTTGGTTTAGTGTATATACGGAAACAATATCCAAAGTTCACAACTGGAGAAAACGTGGCAAAGCGATGAAAATGACGCAAATATAGCAAGGCAAGAGAAATGAGACAGAAACGTAGGAAAAAGGCATAAATATATTATCAGGAGCGAAGATGATTAACCATTATGTACTGTATCAGTTATTCTAACAATATCCATAAAAAAAAACTAAAATCTGCCAATCGATCAGAGAAAAAAAAATTAAAAAATTAAACATGTAATGAAGAAAAAAGGAGCTCGAACTACCTCCAAGAAAGAGTAGACAAGGAGAGAATGAGCAAAATTAAATAAGTAAAGATAAAGAAAAAAGGAGCTTGAACTACCTCCAAGAAAGAGTAGACAAGGAGAGAATGAGCAAAATTAAATAAGTAAAGATAAAGAAAAAAGGAGCTTGAACTACCTCCAAGAAAGAAAGAAAAAAAAATGAGCAAAATTAAACATGTAAAGATGAAGAGAGAAGGAGTTCAAAGCTCTAAAGCCCCTTCAGGTTGTTCTTCCTTCACCTCTCTTCCTTACCCGATCTTCGCCGTCCCCCGAGGCCGTGCTGAGAGAGATACTTAAGAAAACTTCTTACGCCGTTAATTTTCTCAGATGTCTGCCTTGTTTGCACAGAAGTGTTTGCCTGTGTACCTCGGCGCACACCAATGAAGGTGTTAACACCAATACTACTGTCACTTGAACCTCGTTCGTAGGTAAAGATAAGTTTAACAAGCGAAGAGGGTTCTTATAGATGCGTATCGGGAGCAATGACAAGCAATCAATATGTAAACTTCGTATTTGGAAGTGTTTGTAAACACATAGAATCAAAATTAAAATAAGAAATTTTGCTTAGAATTTATTACAATGAATCAGTCAGTCTTCAAAGCCGTCTGAGCTATTATATTAGTACTTCTGTCTGGAAAGGGACGTTACATAACGATAATTCTCACTTACCTAGTCACTATTTTCACGCAAGATGCAATTTATGTAGACTTCATATTTCAATTTGTACATGCCACGTCGCACGGGGCATGCCGTGTGCGACGTGCCACTTTGGTGTGAAAGCGGCCTAAGGTGATCAACACTTAGTATAAGCGAAATTACTAATGCAGCTTAATGATCGATTTGTACATGTAAATTTATGAGTATATCTAAAGTTTCTTTGCCCTTTTAAGTGTCACTATTTATCCCCACATGGGAGTGGGCACAGACAGGTTGGAGCTGGGATTTAAGGCTGGGTGCCCATCCTGACGCCCTGCGGTGAACTTGATCATGGGGTTTATCACGTCCCAAATCGACTGCTATAACCACTGCTCTACGCTGTCCCCAAATGATTCTTGTCGTATTATGTGTCACTATTAATCGCTATTAGGAGGGTGGACATAGGTTGGAGCTGAGGTATTAAGGCTGCATCCTTGCTCCTAACGCCCGGCAGTGGGCTCGAATGCGGGTCTGTCACTTCCCAAGTCGAGTGCTATAAACACTGCGGTACCACGGTCCCCACCTGTGTAGCTTAAGTAAATAAATAGTATTTGGCAGCCGGTTGTAATACATTTTGTATATTTTTTCGTTTTATGTATCACTTCTAATGAAGGGGATGGACACAGAATGAAACTGGGAAATTAAGGCTGGATGTCCTTCTTAGCGTCACTCCATGGGCTCGATTGCGGGTCTGTTACATCCCGAATCGAGTGTTCTAACCACTACGCGATGGTGGTTCCCAATGATTTTGTAAAATACCTACCAGTACTGACCAATTTTACTCAAATATTAAATATAAGTGGAAGGCATTTTATGAAATACACTATAACCGGTTGCGAAATAATATTATTTTTTTTGGAAAGGTGGTAGGCAGGGATAGCTTCTTGTCAGACGCGATATAGGAAAGCGAGAAATATAGCCAACGACGAGAAAAGTTAGATCTTTGCCAAAATGGAATGACTGGCGGAGGAAGAGTAAACATTTTAAGGTTTTGATAGTAAACATGAAAAAAAAAAGAATTAGATCCATTTGCGGGAAGTTGTTAAAGTGACTTTATAACATAAACTGAGTGTAGTGAATATACACAAACACAAAGTATTATGCCCCCCAAAAATTTCTATCTTGAGGCAAAATGGTGTCAAAGATATAAAGATAAAAATAAATGAATTTTTAAGGGATGCTTTTTTTTTTTTTTTTTTTTTTGCACACGTAAAAATAAATATAAAAAGTGAAGTGTCAGGAAAAGGAACAAACGTGAAAAAAAAACCGCCCAAAAATGTAAAGTGAAATATGACTATTTTGAGCAGAAAAGCGAAAAATTCATAGGATGAGAAGAAATAAGAGTAAAATTACATATTTTTTAAAATGAAAAATCACAACGTTCTGTATAAAAAAAAAAAAAAAAATATTCTACCTTGACCTAACCTACCTTCCTCTAAACATTCTACTTTCTCTTTATATCTAAAACACATTTAGAGAATTAAATGAAAAAATTTGTTTTGTCGAATTTCTTATCCAAAAAGCCACGATTATATCTGCCAAAATTGCTGCTATTTATAGCATTTTTAAACTTCCAGACAAAAAGAAAATGCCTAGAAATACAACTACGTTTGAAACAGCCTTAAACAGATGCACAAATGAAAAGGAAGAGAGAGAGAGAGAGAGAGAGAGAGAGAGAGAGAGAGAGAGAGAGAGAGAGAGAGAGAGAGTAAAGGCGAGAAGGAAACATTCTTTTAAGTTTGGCAATAAATCTAATTCATTTTTGGCATCGTTTTCACTCACATGAAAGCCTCAAAGACATTGCAAGAGCTTATGGTGACATTCACGCGGGATACAGTCTACTCGACATCTCAATACCCTAGATAAAAAGACTACAAATAGATAAATAAAAGAAAAAAAAAACCTAGGTTAGTAAAGAGCAATAGCTAATGGCGCCGCCATCAGTAGGGGAATCCTGTTTGATCTGCGCTGCCAAAGGTAAGTATGTACACAACATTACTTGGCCTGGCACGATGTCCAACATCTTTATGCAACTGTACAAATGCCAGATCTATTACTCGTGATCTTGGTGTTTTTAAGTTTACTTTTGTAAATGAAGGGATGTATTTACCGACGCAAGGCTTACGAACTATCAGACATGATCCTATATACAATGCAAAAGCTTCATGTGCAATATGTGGAAAAATGTGATCCTTATTAGTGCAGGAACAGTATACAGTACGAAGAAATTCAAGTTAAAAATGTTCTACAAGACTGCACAAAGAAACGGTTTCAACTACTGAAGATCTATCTATATAGTTTTGTGTTTTCTTAAAATATTCTATATCTGTCTATATACATGAGCCATTTTTCCCCTTATAAGAGGAGTGGCTGAGTCAAGGTAAAATATTCTGTTTGGGAAGACAAAATCCAGAGAAGGGGATTCCCAGTCCCCTCGCTCCGCCCCATTTAGTCGATTCTTACGACACGCAGAGAAACACGGAAGAAGGATTCTTGCCCCCCTCCCTCAGGGGGATTTAATCTATATATATATATATATATATATATATATATATATATATATATATATATATATATATATATATATATATATTATATATATATATATATATATATATATATATATATATATATATATATATTTATATATATATATATATATATATATATATATATATATATATATATATATATATATATATATATATATATATATATATATATATATTTTATGAGTGACACCAGGACGGGAAAAAAAAAATCTACCCTCATCGGGCCTGGGCATGAAGAAGAAGAAATAAAAGATGGTGGTATTGTGACTTGTCAGATGTGAAGGGATAATATGACATGTAACGAATATCCAAGAATATTCGGTGTTGATGTAGGCATAAAAAAGAACCGTAACTGAGGGAAGATTTAACATTGAACTGTCCTGAACAGTCTCTCTCTCTCTCTCTCTCTCTCTCTCTCTCTCTCTCTCTCTCTCTCTCTCTCTCTCTCTCTCTCTCTATCTATCTATCTATCTATCTATCTATCTATCTATCTATCTATCTATTATATATATATATATATATATATATTATATATATATATATATATATATATATATATATATATTATATATTATATATATATAATATCAAGGGTATCCAGGGGCCATTACGGATATCTTGGCTAATCAGAAAGATATTACTATGTCAGTATTTTTTTCTGATTAGACAGATATAAAGAAAAATGCTCTTAATTATATAAAATAATGAATGCAAAGTTCAATACCCTTGTAAACAAACTCGTGTTACTTTGAACAAGGTATCCTTTTTTAACTAAGTCAATGATAGTGTATATTTCGGATGACGGGGGAAGGGAGGTGGAGGGGGATGGGTGGAACCTAATGCTAGAGGGATGAGTAAGTTTTACTCAGGAGGTTAAGTGGGTTTACCCATTACATTATCTCATAAGTGTTGGACTATGAGTTTGATGAGAAAGGGGCGTAAAGGGGTGGCGAAAAAACCCATTAGAAATAGACAATGGGTATAGTGGGGCTGATGATGAAGGAGCTTGAGATGCTAAAAGCCTAAAGCTTATTGAAACAACTTTGTAAATATATACATCATGTCAGTTCCGCTGTTACGCCCCCTCTTATTTCAATTTCCCGAGAACTTTTGCTTTATCAGAAGCTTTCCTTACGTTCATATTTGGCCGCTGATTCTCAAAAGCTTCTTGAAGACTTGTGGTTGGCATTAGTTTAAAGTTTTATTGTCGGATATCCTTCCTTATACCTTCCCTTGTCATTCATCTGAGATAGGAACCTGGATTCCTTTCTGAGATCAGACCTTTAACTAAGAAGACTGTTGAGTTGACTTAATACGGATTTGCTTTAAGTACTATTTTTTTATTTCAAAGTTCTTTATCTTTTGATACTTGGTCTTACGATAAGGAAAATAACCTTGATAAGATGAATAACATTCAGTAATTTAATGAAAAAAGACTGACAAAACGCCTTTCATTTTTATTGCTTTTTACACTTTGGTAAGCGGGTTTCAATAAGGAGAACCCCCTTGCTGAGATGAATAACTTTAATTTTGTTTCATACCTAAATCCATAGTTAAAATGCAATCAGTTTATAAACTGTTCTTTCATATTCAAAGTTCTTATCCCTTAATATTTAATATAGACTTTAGGTTGAAAATCCGAGTTCAACCAGTTTTAAGCAGAAAGAATGTAGTTACATAATTCTTCATTATTTTTAGTAATTATGAGTTTAAAGAGCAACGACATCCCTTGTGTGGTAGCATCTCTCAACTAAGGCAATGTAGGATTGCATCAATTCTTATAAAGTAGATATGAAAGATACAGCAAATGCATCTATTTTGTGGTAACCTCTATCAATTCATTAAACTTACTTAGTACACCATTAGAGAGGTGTGAAACTGGCGAAACAGCATCTTCACGAGCTCATATTTCGTTAACAGCCATATGCTTGTCCCGCAGCTCTCAGAAGAAAAAACAAATCCAGATTATGCTCTGCTCATGCTACTGTTCTTAGATCAGTAGGAAAAATGAATCCTAAATTGACAGTTTCTTAAATAACAGGAGGGAACTCCATCGGCATATATGCTCTGATTAATGGTCATGAGAAGGATGTCTTGGAAATGAGGACAGGTGAGAGAGAGAGAGAGAGAGAGAGAGAGAGAGAGAGAGAGAGAGAGAGAGAGAGGAGAGGAGAGAGAGAGAGAGAGAGAGAGAGAGAGAGAGAGAGAGAGAGAACCAATAATAAAAGACATAGCTGAAAACATGGAAAAGTATAAGAATACATAGTAAAGAATTATCCCTCCCTGCAGAATCAGCTGGGGCTATCTTCACCTGGTAATTCTTAAGTTAGGTGAAAGTATAAAATAAGATTGACTAATTCATAAATCGGAGGATTAACTGCAAAAAGAGTTACCTTTCGTTGTGAAGGAGAGATTATCATAACTACTAATCGAAGATGAGAGATTAATTTTACTTGATCCGACAAATGAAACGCTATTCAAAACTGCAAATATTCTATTCAATGATACAAAATGGTCTGATACAAGTACTTTCAAGTTTGTCGACAGACGTCCCAGAAAGTGAAAGTATAAAGAGGCTTTCCGAAAGGGGAAAAATAAATAGACGATTTCAATAAGGGGGAAATATATAAAAGACGCGTCTCAAAGAGGAAAAAAAATAGAAAATGTGATGAAGAAGATTCCTAAAAGGGGAAAAATATAAAGAGACGTTTCCCAAGTAGGAAAAAATATCAGGAAACCGCAACTCAAAAAGGGAAACTATAAAGACACTTCCTCAGCAGGACAAACTATAAAGACGCCGCATTCCCAAAGATGGAAAATAATAAGATGCTAAAATAGGGAAAATATAAATATCTTCCCTAAATGGGGAACATATAAAGACGCTTCCTCAACGAAAAAGATATTGAGGGGACAGCTCCCAATAAATGGTACGATGTTAAGAAGACGCTTCCTAAGCTAGGAAAAATAAAAAGACCCCTCCTTAAAGAGGAAGCTTCATCTTAATATTTTCTCAGTTTTCGGAAAATTAAAATTAAAATTTAAATATATGGAAGACGTCTCCCAAAAGGGGAAAATATAAAGAAGACGCATCCCAAAAGAAGATAAAAATAAAAACGATCCATATAACAATCTGGAAATAGTCATTAAAAGTTGGACTGGATAATAAAATGCACTTACTACGAATAACAAGATATTAAAAGAAATACAATAAGTAGTAAAAAAAATATTAATATTCAAGGAAAGTGAATAATAATAATAATAATAATAATAATAATAATAATAATAATAATAATAATAATAATAATAATAATAATAATAAAAACAGAGACGATTTTAGTTTCAGGAATACGTATTCTTGTTAGGAATTGTAGAGCGATCACCACCCATTACATTTTCGAAGCTTTATTCCAATAATCATCTACACCATTTTGAAAAGTTTCAAAACTTTTACCGAGTTCATATTCGTGCCTATGCCCACAAAAACAGAGAGTAAAAAAACAACAAAACTCACTATACGTACAAAGAACAAATAAAAAATACAAAAAAAAAAATATTTACAAAAATATATGTTAAATGTAACGGACCACAATTATTTTTTTTTCATTATACAAAATGGTTTTACTCCTAATATGAAAAACAGACCATTAAGAACTTTTTTAAACAAGACATTTTCTCCGAAACCCTTGAAATATGGAGCACAAAACAATATATGTTACATTTCCAATTACGGATAACGGTACGAACTCCTTTCTCAAAAATCATAAGTCTACTTAACAAATATTATCCACAAATTATCCCTAATTTAGTGTTTTATAATAATTTTAAACTTTCTTAAATCATAAAGGTAATTTAGTTTAAAGTTGAATTCTGCCCAGACTGCCAATGGTTTTGCTACAACACTAGACTAGGAAAAGAAAGACCCGTGAACAAACCCACCGAGGGGTTGTAAGAAAGGGTGACCAGCCTTAATTCCCCAGTTCTAGCCTTGTCTGTGTTCACCTCTACTGTAGGGTGTCCACAAAGTCTGGGTACATAGGAAGTTTCACTATGCAGACCTATTCAATCGAGTTCACCTGAATTTTGTAAAGCGCATCCAATTATGCATTGAAAATGATGGAAATCATATTGAAAATATTATTTATTAACATTAGATTTAAATAAAATTGTTTTGTTTTAAAAGTATGTGTTAATCTGCTGTGTCGTCTGGGTACACAGCAGATGAACACATACTCTTAAAACAAAACAATTTTATTTAAATCTAATGTTAATAAATAATATTTTCAATATGATTTCCATAATTTTCAATGCATAATTGGATGCGCTTTACAAAATTCAGGTGAACTCGATTGAATAGGTCTGCATAGTGAAACTTCCTATGTACCCAGACTTTGTGGACACCCTGTTTTATAATGAGGAATAGTAGTGACATAAAACGGCCTAAGGCAAGATTGTCCCTAATAACATTTCTAAACCAGAATGCTTATTCATAATTACCATTCTAAAAACTAAATATGTGGCTGGTTGTCCATGGCAACCATTCTAACTAGAATATTTTCACCCGTGTGTCCATGGAGAAGAGCGTGAAATAACAAGAGCAGCGGCAACGCATCGAAAGACCTGACTACTTTCAGTTTTCACCACAAAAAGAAAAGAAAAAATGACTCCTCCCTCCCTCACGAAATTTCAATCAAGAGGCAGAAGTAGAAAGTTGACTCAAGTCAGAGGCATAAAGAGTAGTTTCAGGGGAGAGGGAGGAGGAGACAGAGAAGAAGAGGAGGAGGAGGAGGTGGCGCATGCGCTAACAATTCCTCATTGTGCAACTACATTCACCCATTAACAAATTGAGGGGTTTTGGTAGTCATGGTGGAAGGAGGAAAAAAATTGAGGCAATGAGTGAGAAGAGAATTTTTTTTTTTTTATTAATAAATTTATTGCGCATAACAGCGTCAGTCAAGTACATAAACACAACAGCATAATGAGAGAGAGAGAGAGAGAGAGAGAGAGAGAGAGAGAGAGAGAGAGAGAGAGAGAGAGAGAGAGAGAGAGGAAATGAGTGAAAATCTTGATATGGTCGTGGCCAGATTAGGTGGTGGAAGGTGGAGTAGACATTTAGAGTGAGAAGGTGGAGGAGGTATTTGGAGGGGAAGGTGGAGTTCTTATTGAGGAAAAGGCGGAGTACTTTTGCATAGTGGGGGGGGGGAAGAGGAGCAACAGTTGTAGGAGGAGGTTGAGGCAACCTTCTTTATTCTATTTTTTCTGCTTCTTCCACGAGGTGTAAGCTATCATTATTTCGTATCACGTGTCCTTGTTTTCTCCTGCAAGGGACGGATAACCTTGTGTTCTCTCTTATACAAAAGCTTCTCTTCCACAAAGTATCAACAAGAAGAAGAACGACATTCAGAAGACGATAAAACCAGCGAAAAACAACCAGATGAAGAGAGTGAAAAAGAATATTCTTGAAAAAGATAAAACATGCAATGAACAACGATATGAAAACACTGAAAAAGAACAAAATCTAGAATCAGAAGACGATAAAACAAGTAAACAAACAACGGGATGAAAAAAAAAATAAGAAACAAGACGAAGAGACAAAATGGCGAAAAAATGGAAATGATGATGAAGAAATTTATTTATTGACCTTCAAAAATGAATACTAATATTTATTGAGTTTTATGCGCTTTAAACAGGTGGACGCGGATAAAAGCTGGGAAATTAAGATTGGATACCCTTTCAAAAGCCTAAGGTGGGATCGATCGCGGGTCTGTCACCTCCTGAGTGGAGTATTCTAATCCATAGATTTCCGCTCCAAAAATGCACAATTACAATGTGTATAAAAGTATGCGGCAATATGAATTAGGACAGTGTGATGAAGGTATATGGGATGATTAAAACAGAGAAAAATACAATTATCTTTATATAAAAAAGAGAAAATATCCGACAAAACTGGTTAAATACTATAAGAACGTGGAGAAAATACATGAGAAATGACCGACTATAAATAGCAACATTGAAAGCCATAGGACAAAACACGCGAAGTATCGAGTGATATGACGTGTTATGAACAAGAAAAGGCAAAAATATACAATATAATCGGCTGAAAATATAAATATGAATATTAAATATATAAAAAACATGGAGAGAGACGGATTGAATACTGCAATGTGAACACACTCATACAATGAAACTCGAGATAGAAGAGACTGAAAAGACCAAATATGAACACTGAAGATAAATCACGGCTAAGGACCGATTGAAAAAAATCGATGTCAAAACAAAGGAAATAAAACACGAGAGATGAGCAAATGAAAAAAAAAAAATGCGAGGGACAAGTGACCGAAAACACTAATATGAACATGAAAATAAAATATGAAAAACGAAGAAAAAAGAATAAGACATTCATGAACACGAAGAGGATACAACACAAGAAACGACCTATGGAAGAGATCAATGCGACAAATAAAAGATAAATTATAAAAGACGAAACAGCCGAAAAGACAACATTGACAAGAATGAGGATGAAACATGAGAAACGAAAAGTCCTATGAAAAAAAAGAAACAAAATAGACAAGGAATCAAGAACTGCAATATGAAAATATGAAAAAAAAAATTGATAATAATCAGCTTACACTTTTCACACCAAAGTGGCAAGTCGCACGTGGCATGCCACGTGTCACGCCAGGTGAAAACGAACATCCGCAAGTCGCACGTGGCACATGGGATGTGTCACGCCACTTCTGTGTGAAAGGTTTAATATATATTTGGAAGTTCGTTTTCAACAGGCGTGCCACGTGGCATGCCATGTGCGACGTGCCACTTTGGTGTGAAAGCGACCTTAAATGAGCTATACAGTTTTACTATCATAACTAATCTAACTAAACCTAATCTAATAATATGAGTCGCACCATCCTTTTCCTAACTGGGGCTCCGTTAATTTTTTACTAATCAACACTGCTGTTTCTCCAGTTGGTACTTTTAAAGGTGCATATTCTCCAGTTGATTCATAAAGTTTTGAATCCATATTATTGCTTCATATATGTCATTTTAAAGTAGTCTTTCTGAATTAGATAAAAACTAACAATATAATTCACTCGAAAGATAGAAGGTATACGCGTGACGAAGGCCAATGAGAAAAGTAAACAAAAAGTATATTTATTCAAGTTGACTTATGGCTGGAATGATGAAAAAAAAATATAAAAACGAAGGCAGAAAAACCTCAGATTTTTAATAATCACAGCAGATTTCTTTAATAAACTAACAGAAATAGTATTTATTATTAAGTACCCCTTTTATATTCCCATTATTTGTATCGTATTTTAGCATTTAATTCAATTCCCAATCTCATTCGGGTCATACAATAACCAAGCAAGCACATTACATATGTGAAAACATGAATCATTTTTTACCCCGACCGGGACTCGAACCTAGGACTTATAATTACTAAGTCAAGGCGCTACCAAATGAGATTGGGAATTGAATTAAATGCTAAAATGAAGCCACGAGTGAGGTTGGGGAATCTGTAATATGAACATAGTGGCATTCAGATGGAATGCGTTCATCCCTAAGTATAGCAGATATAAGCTATAAGGTTGGATTCCTTTTATACCTTCTGTGGTGTGTAGTTGGTAGCGCCTTGACTTAGTAATTATAAGTCCTATGTTCGAGTCCCGGTCGGGGTAAAAAAAAAATTATTCATATATATATATATATATATATATATATATATATATATATATATATATATTGAAAGCCCTACTTCAGGGAGAAAAACTCCATCCTATATCTTAACCATCATATTATGTGATCCGAGTGTGGTGAGTTGACAAGACAGCTACCAACTGAGGTACGTCACTATCCTCTCCTAATTATCTCCGAGTGGCTCTCGGAGATAATAAGGACGAAAGACATAAAGCAACTATCTGACTACATCCAAATATCCACCAACGACAGTGACTGTCAAGAAGAAATTGAACGAAATCGCTAAACTGCACTTCAAAATCCGCTAGATAAGGAGTAAATATGTCATTTTTCCCGCTGGTCTTTTTATGAAAAGCCATTTAGAGATGTTGTAATTAGCATATTTTTTTCCCACCAAATTACTGCTAAATACGTCGAATCTAGCGGAAAATCCGCTATATTGGCAAATGAATTTAAACAGGACTGTCCGAACAGTTCGATGTTAAGTCTTCCTTCAGTTACGGTTCTTTTTCTATATCTACATCAGCACCGACTATTCTTGGATATTCATTACACATATCTTACTATCCCTTCACATCTGACAAGTTACAGCACTCCCCATCTCTGTTTCTCTTTATGTATTCTTCGTGCCCACGCCCGATGATAGCTGTTTTATTTTATTATATTTTTTTGCCCGTCCTGGTGTTACAATCATAAAAAAAAAAAAATACTGCTGAACCTCTTAAAAGATAATTACTCCATAGCTGCCGTGACTTGAGCTAGAATTAGCCGTGCCATAACAAAGGACCAAAGATCGAACCAACTCGCGTGATGATTAAAAATTAGATTTTTCATCTACGCATTGCCAAGATGTGGAAAGCGACAGATATTGCGCAATCTTTCTCATAACTCCTGCCGATTTAGCAGGTGGAATGAGTACAACAACGGAAATAGATGGTCACTGATGAACGGAATTGCCTCATAAACTCAAGCTTCAGTATAGGTATATGCATATACCTATGACTTAACTGGAGAGAAAGCTACACAGACTATCGCTACGTGTACTCTCTCCAATATTATGAACTAAAACTAACCTAATACTAAAACAACAGTCATCCCCCCCCATTTCATTACTGGGGGATCCACCCCCCACCAGACCACTGTATACTATATTACGCAGCCCATTCTCCAATTTGGTAGTTTTGAGGAGCATTTTCTTTTAAGTGACCAAAATAGTATATTGTAATAACATGAGTATTGTATCGTTCGGAATTCGCACTATTTATACCAAAACGCGATCTCTGAATTGATGAATGTAAATGTATGTTACATCTACTGACAATGCATAAAGAGAAAGCACATACAGTGCCATACACATGTACTATATGCGATATTGCATTTGATTATAAATGGCATTATTCGCAATTTATAATAGCCATTCCATACTTTTTTTATTTCCCACTATGGAGAGAATATATTACAGTTGGACTATGCAACTATAAGTAGAATATAATAAATTTTATATATACAGTATATATATATATATATATATATATATATATATATATATATATATATATATATATATATATATATATATATGTGTGTGTGTGTGTGTGTGTGTGTGTGTGTGTGTGTGTGTGTGTGTGTGAGAGAGAGAGAGAGAGAGAGAGAGAGAGAGAGAGAGAGAGATGCAAGGTAATTTATACACAAAGTCACTCTAAACTTGCAATCCGTTGTTATTATTGTTATAATTTTTATCATTATTATTATTATTATTATTATATTATTATTATTATTATTATTATTATTATTATTATTCACAATGCACCGTTACCATCACTGCCAAAAGTACCCCTACTCGCTATTCTTGTTTATTATTATTATCATTTACTGTGGACCGTTATCATCACAGCCAAAAGTACTCTTACTCGCCATTATTGTTATGCAAGAAAAAAACTCGAGACGGAGAGCAAGAGGCGCTCTTCGTGCAGCGATCCGAAATTAAAGATTGATTTATTAGCGGTTGGAGACAAAGCGAAAACTTGAATCTCCTGAAATTACAGCCTGCTGGGAGCCAATCGCAATCTAGGTTTCGCCAAGAAGATGGAGTGGCCAAAACTTCGATCGCTCGCTATATATACAGTACAGACTTAAGAGTATTCAAGGCCTCTCAAGGGTTGGAACCCAACCGACTCCATCAAATAAAAAGTAATGGACACGCAGCGCGAAAAGAGAAATAAACAATTTCTCAAATTACACATGAATTTCACATAATACAAGTAGGTTTTCACAAATAAAAGGGTAGAGGTTACACAATGCTATAGAAGAATAAACTGGGTTTTCACCATTACATATGCATTTCATGAAATCCAAGCAAGAGTTTCGTAATTTCTAAACGAGAATTTACGTATTAATAAGTCTTTATGTAATGTACATAACTATAAACGCGTAAAGAAAACTAACAAGCAATCAGATTTTGGAATATGAGTGATTACCCAAAATTTAACCAAATGGCTGGACTGGTTCCTTAGAAGTACTATGTCGTTCAAGGTCACTGGAACGGCAGTAATTAACTCTGCTTCTTGGCCTAAGAGATATACATTTTTCTTTCTGATCCCATATATAAATGAACTTCGAATTATGGGGCTAAAACAACTACCCACCGACAATATATGCTTTTATTCCATTATATATATATATATATATATATAATATATATATATATATATATATATATATATATATATATATAATATATATATATATATATATATATATATATATATATCTGAACTTAGAATCGCCTACAAAGCAAACTAACTTTACCTAATCTAACCTAACCTAACTCTGATTATAAGACAATTCCTATTTGAGAATCAGTAGGGCAATGATCAGGGGGGTAATTGTTCTTAGGGGCAGTTATCAGGGGAAATTGTCCAGATTGCAGTTGCCCGGACACAATGAATGATAAGGAATAAATCACTCACAAGGTTTCATACTCATTTCCACACTGACATACCATCGATGCAATGCACAAATGGAATTCATAAGATTGCTTACTAATGTTTAATCTCCAGTTGGAGCCTCTGTTAACGGCAACAGCGGGATATGAATTCCTATTAATGAATGTCTATATTCATTTTACACCAACTTCCCGTGCTTACTCGAGGCTTGTCTTCATAACTGATTCTCCTTCTAATACTACAAACTGCTACATCATATATATATATATATATATATATATATATATATATATATATATATATATATATATATATATATATATATATATATATATATATACATACTGCAAAAACCATCAATTGCAATGTTGTTAGCTCTTTATACATTGATGAAGTTTAAATACATTAAGGGTCACTAGGTCAAAGGAACAAGGTTTCAGAATAGAGATAATATGGCTGAAAAAAGTGCCAAACATCTTGAAATCTACGGATGTGCAAAAGACATGTACTATTAGGTTAAATTTGTCCTTGGTTATAAGATAGAGTTTGACAGTGAAAAGAGTGTTATCACTTATCGCAATTCTTAT